>PVIC010019705.1:0-30269 GCA_004025085.1 Thryonomys swinderianus
AAAAAAAAAAAAAAAAAAAAAAAAAAAAAAAAAAAAAAAAAAAAAAAAAAAAAAAAAAAAAAAAAAAAAAAAAAAAAAAAAAAAAAAAAAAAAAAAAAAAAAAAAAAAAAAAAAAAAAAAAAAAAACAAACGAAGCCAGACAACAGACAAGAGAAGCTGTACAAACGTCACAGTCACTAATCAGACACTGTGGAAGTTACAAACTTCCACAGAAGGCAAATGATAAGAATGTATGAACTGGGTATGGCAGTACATGCCTGATTTCCAAAACTCAGGGAGGCTGAGGCAGGAAGATCACAAGTTGAAACCCAGCCTAGGCAATTTGGCAAGATTCTGACTCAAATAGGGCTGGGAAAGTAGCTCGGTGCAAAAGCCCAAGGTTCGATCCCCATTGTCTGGGGACAAAAAAAGAAAGCCAGAGTTATTAATCAAAGGCAAGAAAGATTTCTAAAGCTCTAACCCAACTTTTAAAAATGAAACTAATACCATGGATGGGATTAACAGCAAATGAGCTACTATGGAAGTTTGCTGAAGTTGAAGACCAAGCAGGGGAAACTACAATTTAAAGTACATCAAGGGCAATAGGATGCTGTGGAAGCACAAAACATGAAGAGCAACCTAAATTTTTCAAACTTTATGAAAATTGCACACCCACAGACCCAGGAACTTTAGTGAACACAGAAGCAAGAATACCAAAAAACTACAAGCAACTTAAAATCAGTGCTAAGGAAAATCTTAAAGCCACTGGCATGTGTGAGGATACATCGTGCACAAGGAGCAAACAGTGAAATAAGACAGCAGAGCATCGTGCATACTCCAGGTAAAGCAAGTGCCAGAAGACAGAGATCAAACAAAGGCACCAGAAGGTGTGAACAATATAATGTCTTCTTTATTTTTAAAATATCTTCAAAAGAATGAAGAGCTGACAGGTCAATACAAAAGTAGGTAGAACACTTAAAACAGCATTTCACAGAAGGAAATGCCCTAGTTGCCAATACAAGTTTTAAAAGGAGACATCACTGAATGTCAAGAAAACAATCCCACTGTCAGCCAAGAGCCAAGAGCATTTTGGTCAATATAAATACAAGCAGACAAGAAACAGTCCCCTCTTGTGCCTACCAGTGTCAAGCTGAAAGCAACCAAAGTAATCTAAAAAGAACAAGAAATCAGAAGCAAAGGCTATATTCAATTCCATGACTCTCTTTAAACAAACTCGGAACATGCGAAATTAGCCTGGGATGTCAGGTGCCAACATGGAGGCCTGCTCTGAGAAGGGTGACAGGGCCACAGGTGTACAGGCAGATGGTTTGGTCCGAGACCTGGGTGGATCACACCAGGCATTTATCAGTGTACTGCACAATTAAGATCTGAGCCACTTCCTGCTTCTGCATGGTACATAGCAATAAAAATCACTCATGTAAATGGGACATTCAACCAAAACAGAAATGATCAATAGAACTTTTTCTGTTATGTATACAAAACTTACTATTTTTCTTTCCTTTTATGCTTAGCTGGATATCATAATAATCTTCTCTTCTGTCAGATCGATAGTCTACCTCTTTGCACTGGATATAGGACTGCAGTAAGCAAAAGACAGCTTCAGTATTAACAGTCAAACTTGCATTTTAAAATCTTTTAAACCTATTTTTAGAAACCAGTAATCACATACCACCATTTTTCCTCGGAATAACTTCGGTATGGTGCCTTCTACACATGTGCCTTTCATCTTATTTTCCACGTTATCAAGCAACTGAAAGAGAAAGCCTGGACTTTACAAAATATTTTTTATGATTGAGAAATATACAGTAATTTAATGCTTAACTAGAAAATGTCAATGGTCATAGAAATTCTAGACTATAAAAATATTATGACCTTTGGCATGCAATTACCAAAAAAAAAAAAAAATACAAAATGATCCTTCTTGGTTGGATTTTTTTAAAAAATCTACATGCAATAGTTGAGGTTAACCTTTTATATAAAGCCTCTGGAATGAATTAGTAATCTATAGTGCCTTTAGAAGCATTTTTTATATTCATTTTACCTCTGTGAAAAAGCATGTAAATTGATCACTAAACTTAACTCGTAATGGTCCACACCAAGAGATTAATGAGGTTGAGCCTGTCAACAGGATTGACTGGTTTGTCCATGGGTATTTAATGAACTGGATTCAATCCAGCTAGTGCTGCAAAAAAGAAAACACACCTTGCCCAGCCAATCACCTTGAGTAGCCATTTCATGTGTGTGTATCTGTATCTTTCTTCAAGAATGGAAGAATAAGAATCTGCTAGCAACCCATGTGGGTGTGGGGAGAAACACTGTGCATGGAGGCCTGCCTCAATGGGCAGGAACAGTATCACCACTCTGGAAAGACTGAGGACCACTAAGACAGCACCTAAGGCAGCCCTGGTTCCTTGCTAGTCATTCACATATACATACTGACTCCATTTAACAAGTTAAAAAAGCCTATGCTTTACTGTCTAATGCTTTCTGAACATTACCTTCAAATAATTAATCAAATGCAACAACTACCTTTTGCCTTTATAATTAGATAAATGCTCCCCTTTTCTGTCAGCCTAGGCTGGTCCTGAATAAGGATGAGTTATCTGAACTAGGTCTGAGATTTTACTTGGTAACAACTTCTGACACTGCATCAACACACTCAATGGAAAAACTATACAATTACTGCTTGAAACTTACCACTCGACACAGTTCTTGGACATCATGTTGCATGAAGCTATCTAAAGTTTCCCACCTTTCAAAAATAAAATGGACATCTACATTTAAACTTCCAAATTTCAAATGAATAAACCAAAAAAGCAACTCAAATAAAATTAAACTGAATAATTATCCCTGATTCTCTACCTCAGCTTTTGTGAAGATTATTTTAGGAGGTTACAATTCAAAGCTAAAGTGAGTCTATCAGTGGACAGCAAAATGTTTACAATTTCTTATGTTACTCTGAATATACTACTAGCAGAGACAGGAATCGCAAAAAGCATTCACTTATCTGAAAGTTAGAGCTGGTCTTTTGAAAAGTAAATCTTACAAAGGACAGTTAAAACAAGACTTTTTTTTAAAAAAAGGTAAAACTTCAAAAGGTGAATTACTTCTCAAGCAAAATTCTAAAACAGAACCTCTAGGTCCAAAGATGATAAAGAAACAAAATATAATGATAAAAACACTAACAATATGCCCAAGCCTCCCTGCATTAAATACCTAACCCATAATCTTATTGTTTTCTATTCTCCACTCATTTATCCCAAAAAAGGAAGCAGAATGGAGAGGCAGACTTCTGATACATACCCAAAAGACTTTGTTAGCTTTTTTGTTCCTACGGGCTTATCACTGTGCTGTAATTCATAGAACACTCTTTGTAATGCTAAAGGGACGCTTTTAGACGAATCATCACCCTCTGTTGGCATCATGTACACAGCCTAAAAGAATTGATTTTAGAAATAATGTAATTTTATGTAAAAGTATAATCTCTGATATCATAGGGTAAGGCAACTGCTATGGCTTTTAACTACCCCAGAATATGTCAGAAAATTTGAAAAATAATTAATATTTTTAGAGACAATCTAGAGAACATAAGAAGGCCAAAAAAAAAAAAAAAAGTTTTTAAAAATTTGTCTGTTGCTTACACCCAGTGAGTACCACATTTACTTCAGACTTCCTGGAACAATATTTTGAACTTACACTTACTTATACACAAGAGATTTAATGAAAATTAAATGGTATTCCACTTTCTCTCAATTTAGCTGTCCCCATTCTATTATAATCCTACTATGGTAATCTGTCTGGAAGAGTACACATGAAATACAAAAGACAGATGAATCAGCCCATGCCCCCACAACCAGCAGCACCCACTGCCATTTAACAAATTAATGCCTGGAATGTTTCATGCTGTCTGAAGGAAATTCTGAAAATAGAAATGACTATCCTACATCAGATTCAATATGCTACTGTTGCTGGTTTTGTTATCAAACCCAAGTTTATGTACTTCATTCCCAGCTCATTTTTTATTTTAAGATTGTGTGTGTCTTCTTAAGGCACTAAGTTGCCCAGGCTGGACTTGAACTTGGGATCTTGTTTCAGCCTCCCACAGTGCTTCAGCCTCCCACATATGGTGGTGCACAGCTGTAATCCCAGCACTTGGGAGGCTGGAAAAGGAGAACCGCGGGAGTTCAAGGCAAGGCCAAGCGTGAGTTACAGAGCAAGAACCTGCCTCTCTCCCTCTCCTTACCTCCCCATATATAAAAATAAATATAAGTATAAATGAGAAAGCCAGCCAGCCCACCATGCCTTGCCTGTCTATATATTCACAAAGATAAATCACCTCCATTATAAGTGAAAATCAGACTTGAGCTATAATTTTAACTTGTTAATTTAATAAGTAAAACAATCACTTTAATGACTTTTCTTTTAAAATAAAACCTTTAAATTTTCTGTTACTTCTAACACAATTAACATTAGGCTGGTAAAATTAACGTTGGCTATAGTAATCTTTTGGTCAACAAAGTGAACTTAAACAGCAGACAACCAGGCACCTGGAAAGACAGCTGCAGCCTTGGCCACAGCTGCTACGCACAGTGCCATGGCACAGAAGGGAAGGGACCCTAGCTGAGGAATCAAGGACCCTTCATGTCACTGACAAAAAACAGTGGGAAGTATCACCTCTTTACCTTTCGTAGCTGATTCGTGAAAAATAAAGTTTGCAGCAGGCTATTCATGTAACAAGTTGCTCCCTGATTCTTTAAGCCAACATAGCCCGTGTGCTTCTTTGAGTCCCACCTGTAAGAATAGACCAGGCTTGAGGGTAAACTGACTTAGCATCAGTGTTGTGCCCAAACATCAGTTGTGTGCTCTATCCCCCACTATCTGTGCACAGGAACAAGGCCCACGCACTAAGTACAGAAAGACCTCAGTTCCTATTGCACATAGTTCCTTCCATGATTGCAGGTTTGCTTCTGTGATTAGTCTAAATTCAGTCCTACCACTCAGAACCATTCGGTCAAGCTTCTGCAGAAGGCTCACAGTAGTGATGTCATTTATTAGGGCCAGCAATCAGATACTGACGGTGTCCTATACATTTCTATCAGATGGACCTCACAGAACGGTTATATATGTTACAGAAGTGACGTGTGCCAAGACATCACAGGATGTACACAGATGTAGCTGAGATCCACCTTTTCTGTAGAGTTGTAGACATAAGACATGACAGGGACATATACTTCCCAAGTTTTAGAAAGTCCTAAAGCATTTTCCTCTTTTGCAGTTAAAGGGGAAGGGCAGACAGTGGGCTGTGCCTCACTCCACCTCCCATGTGTGCTACCTGAAAGCTTCCCATGATCCTGCATGTAACAGGGAGGTGTACTGTGCAGTTAGCACTGGGCCCAGGCACTGGCCTTCAGGACCCAGCTTCCAGCCTCATCGGCACTGGAGTCCATTCTTCCCCAGCCAGGTTTCGATATCCCTGTCCTCTTCAAAATGAAGGGCAGAACACCTCTGCTGTGACTCCTCTACCAGGCTACATTGCATGTTCTTTAAGGTCAAAAACACAGCTATCTGGTGTCCATAATTACATTCCTAGTGTTCAGCTCTGAGTGACATGAAGGAGTACTCAATAAAGATGTTAAACAAGTGAATGTGATACCAGCACCTATAATCTGTGTCCTAAGGGGCACATGAACACATGCCTCTCTCACATATAAATACACTGATCTTTCTTCAGTACCACACAAAACATCTTTTTAAATAGCACCCAACTAAACAAAACTTACGCAACTCCATGGGGAGCATCCGCCTGTACAAAGACTTCAAAAGTGACTTTATCATCATCTATAAATCCCTTCTCAGGGTCAGTTACTTCCTATAAAAAAAAAAATATCCAATTTGCATAAAGACTTGCAAATGCTCATTTTATCCCAAAGAGATAATTACCCTTGTATTAAAATACTGTTTTTATAAATGCTCCAATTTTGCTTCTAGTTGGGTAGGGTGCTGGTTTGTCTGAAACAGTGTCTCCAAGTAAAATAGCAGAGGCACGTCAGAGGCAAGGGACTTCACGCCACACTCTAGATGGAAGAGTAAGTGCCCTCTGATCAGGGCAGGGTGGAGGGAAATGCTGGAGAACTCAGGCTAGAGAGTCGCATTAGGCAGTAATGAGGAACTCAGGCAGTAATACTCTAAAGAACATTCCACTGGTCACCACTTCTACAAAGAGGAACCGAACAAACTATTCTGAAAACTAAGGTGTAGGACACCATGTCTTTTTTTTTTTTTTTTTTTTTTTTTTTTTTTTTTTTTTTTTTTTTTTGCTTTTTGGAGACAGGGTCTCGCTTTGTAGTTCAGGCTGGCCCTGAGCTCACTATGGTGCCCAGGCAAGCTGCCGCGAACCCAGCGACACCATGTCTTTTTAAAACTTCAGCCAGTGAGGAAGGACTCTCCAATATGTGATTAAAAGCTGAGACTTGAATCCAGATGGGTATGCCAAAAGCCTAAGCCAAGAAACCAAACACATTTTCACAGGTATGTGTCCAACTTGCAAAGCAAAAATTTCATTCTAAAATGAATACAAAGACTTGAAGTATTAAAGAAAAACAACAAAACAAACAGCATAGTGAGCAAAACTGCTCGGAGTACTCAGACTAAAGGTACTGCTACTTACGCTCCAGGCCATGAAGTTGGAGAAGCCCCAATCATTTTCCTTGTGGAAGAACAAGTGGCTGATACGGCGACTGAATGACTTCTCATCATCTCTATAGTTTATGATCTTCAGTACAGCTTGCGCATGACAAGACCATGACCTGTTTGGAAACAGAACCTAAGCCTCAGCTGATGTATTCTAGGAATCTTTGCACATTCTTAAAGACACTAGGAACCAGCACACAAAAACTCCTCCCTGTTTTGGGCTGAGGGATATATTCACCTTTAACAGAGAAAGGCATCTGCGGGGCCTCTGCAGCAATTCAACTCATGGTTGTTATCTGTTTTTTAATTCCTAAAACATTTGAAGCCAATTTTTGACAATCTATTGATAAGCAGGCATGGCAGTACACACTTGGGAGCTCACACAGGAGGATCACTTCTAATATGAGGCCAACGTGGGATACATGGCAAGTTCAAAGACACCCTGAGCTACATAGCAAACAAAACAGAATTCTGCCTACAAAATAAAAATTTCTGAACTTGGTACACATCCAATAGATTTGACCTTCATCTTCATTTCTGATTTTATTAAAAGACGGCAGCTGGGCTGGTCTGGCACCTGCTTTGCAAACCAATGTCCTGAGTTCGATCCATGGTGCCAAAAAAGAGAGACTAAAACTGGGCCGGGGATACACCTTAAAGGTAGAACACTTGCTTATCATGGGCAAGGACCTGGGTTTAATCCACAGCTCTGCAAAAACAAAATTCTTATTTTGGTCACGTAAGAATTATTTGAAAAGAATCAGGAAAAGGGCTGGGGACAAAGAGTTCAGTGGTGGTGTGCTCGTCTACTATACTCGAGGTCCAGGTTTTGATTCCCAATGACATATACAAAAGAGAATAGAAATAAAAAGAGCAGAAATACAGATGCACAACTCTGGGTAGGGTGTTCCTTCAGGTGTTCCTCCTATCCTGAGCCACCTCAGTTCCCCAGCACCCTCCCACACAACACACCAGAAGGGCCTACTGTACAAAGCATAGGATGCCACAGGCTGCACCAGGGGTCTCAGGGGCATCACGGAATTCAATAATTATGAGTGCTAATGACAGCCACTGGAGAATGGCAGGTACATGTGGGCATGGGACAGATCACAGGGTGGTCTTGGTAAAAGGCCTAGAATCCAAAAAAGGCCAGCACCATGAAGCCCCATGAAGGAATGGCTTGCATTTGATGCAAGCCTTGTATGTGATCAATACTGCTGACTTACTTGAAAGGGGTGAACCTTTACATAAAACAAGTGGAAGGTCAGTGTTGTGCAGATGGGCACTTGTGCTAGCTCACTTTTTCCAAATGACTATACAGGACAAACCCTACAGATAAAAAACAAAGCCCAAATACTCACTGGATCACATCTTAAAATGAACAGAGGGGAGAAACTAAAGGCCCTGGCTATAGCATAGAATTGCCTTCACATTGTTTTTTAAACTTTTGTGTTACTGGAGATCAAGTCTCACATGCTAGGAAGCACTCTACCACTGAGCTCTACCTCAGAGCCCAGTCTCACTGTTAACACTAAAGAAAATACAATGCATTACCAGAGGCATTTGGAAGACAGCTAAAGCTGGTGCCCTCAGAAGAACATTCCCTATTGAGGGCTCTGATGCCTATAATCATGGCAGGGAAGATAGGGCAGATGGGGCCCAAATAAGCAGGCAATCCACACTCCTCGCTGACAATCTGTCAATGTCTGGTACTGATTAAGAGGGCATTCATGAAGTTCTGAGATCAAATAAATAAATAGAAATTTTCAAATACAAAAATAGGAAGCCTCGACTCTGGTTTCAGTTAAACAAAATGATCATGAAGATTTTCCTCAAACTTTATAATGCTATACCTCCTTTCAGAAACTGGATGAAAAAAAATTTCCCCATAGAAGAAGTCAGAGGGCAAAGCCAGGTATAGTGGCATACACCCATATTCCAGGAACTTTCAAGGCTAAGGAGGTTCACTGAGTTCAAGGCCACCTTGGACTACATAGTGAGTTCAAGATCAGCCTGCATTATGTTGTAAGACCCTGTCTCAAAAAAAGAAAAAAAAAAAAATGAGGGCTAATAAACTTTGTTTAAAAAAAAAAAAAAGTCAGAGACCTATTATGAATGCCTCAGGGAACGTTTAATCTGTCCAAGAAACCCACAGGAACTAGCTATTGCACAAGACTGCTGGGTTCAGACAGCAACTACTCTCCCCTTGGAGAACTGCCACAAGATAGGAAGCAAGCACAGGGCTCAGAGGTCACTGAGTCAGGATGAGGCCTGATTCCATGGGCCGCTAGTCTCTAACAGAAGAACTTGAGCTTTGTGTGTTTAGGAAGACACTCTTCTCTAGTTTGGATAATATGTACCAGTGACTTTTAAAGAGAGATATATTTAGTCTAATTTAAAATCAAAGGGCTGTGTAGAGGCAACGATGGAACTGAAAATGAAATTAAGTAAGGCTGACCAAATTTGGCTTCCACTAAAGTAATATAACTATTTGTGGATTTGTAGTTGCATCATTTAAACTCTTACGTGGAATCAGATTCAGCATTGCACTGGAGAAAGAATCCTACGCTTTTTTGGTGTGGTCTGTCTGGATAAAAGCGTGGCATCACCATAATCTTCCATGGCAGATTTCGCACAAAACACGGAGGGCTAAGGACCGACTCACTCAGTCTGCTGAAGCGCTCGACAGTGAATTGAAAGGTTGCCTCGGAGCGCCAACTGGTGTCTGCAAGAAAACATGCCATCAGTCACAGCCCGCGCAGCAACTGTAAGTGCAAGTACATGCTCAGATGAACTGTGCGATCTCAGGCTCTCTCAGAAAGGGGACCAGTTGTGTATGAGTGAACCCTTCCCAACTCAGAGCTAGGATACATCTGCCTTTCCTCTCAGATTCAAGAGTTCAGTACGATAACATCTTCATTCCCAAGTAATCTCAGGCATGAAGCAAGTGAGGAGACTTCGGACAGAAGGCAGCATGTACATCTAGTCACTGAGAGGCCTTGAGAGAGAGAAGACGAGCAGAGGGCTGCGTCTGGGAGAGAGAGTGGGCACAGGGCACACAGCACTGCTCAGTCAGCCTCTGAATACATGCTAACTTGCAACAACTCACACTTTTTGTGAAATACTAGCCTGGATCCCTCATGAAGTAGTTTAAAAGGTTAAAAAAGGTATTCTCTTCAACATGAATAGTATGTATCAATAAATGTTAACAAGAAGGACTGAAGGCTAACTTAAGTAAATAAAGTTTCTGCCAACACAGTGCCTCTTAAAGGCCCAACTTAATTTTTTAAAGTTCCACCTTTTACTGACCATCTGCTGGTGACTGCCAGCCACAGATGGGTCCGCTTCAACAAACCCCAAGGTACGTATGTCCCTAACTGCTTCTCCAGTTACTGTGAAGGAAGAAGCCATCCTATGCCCCTGCCCAATTTGTTACTGAACAATCATGAGGCACAGTGAAGCCACCACAGGAAGGTCAAATGGCTATACCAGCTTCTAGGGCTTTCTTTTCGCTTTCTGTGCCTAGTTCACTGAGAGAAAGAACAGTTTGCTGACAGTGGGGACAGAGGACCACACTCCGAGGAGCCATGCCCCACACAACATGCAGGCCAGAAAGGCTCATCCTGGCTTATAACCAGATACTACTGGCATCTCTAACTCCCACGGCCCAGAGCACAGTGAGACCGGGCGTGGGTGAAGTGTGTTAATAAGGGGCAAAGCCACCTGCATCTGCAGGCCTGTGAAGACCCTCAAGTGGGGCCCACCCACGCCTAGCCTGCAGTCTCCAAACTGCACTTGCCCAACTTAATTCTCTGCATCAGCCACTTGGTGTACAGAAATTGCTGGAACTTTGCAACTAAATTTGTTCTTAAGAAAACATGTCCATCAAATCTCACAGGAGGGTATTCTTTACCAAAGAAATAAAAGCCCAAATCCTGGGCACTTAGTACTTTTGCCTCCTTCATTCCCAATTCCTTCACTCCACATATCCCTATTCTGTGATTCACAGCAACAGCATGATGAGGAAAGAACAGCCCAAAGGGAAGAATCCCTTTTAAGAGATCTGAGTCGGGTTAATTCCAGTAGAGTATTCCCTATACCTTCTGAGATCGCTTCTCGGCCTTTTGGCTAAGATCAAGTGTAGTACCTATACCTTCTGAGAGTGAGCCAGCTGACTAAAAGGAAGAGTCTTGTTCAAGACCACAATGTCAAAAATGACTGAAAAGTTTTGCCGTGTTTTTATGAAACACAGATCACACCTGAATAGCACTGAAATTCAGCAAGGTGGACAATGTAGACAGCACTTAATTTCCACTTTCAAGGCGAGGAAACTGAGGCCACTTAGGTTGTGAATTTTACTAAGTGACAGCAGGATTTCAACACCTAACATCCATCAAGACACAAAGCACAATCATCACACTTCAAGTTTTAAAATGCTCCTCCTGATGTTTGACATAGCACTCCACAAAACACAGGCACTAAGAACTACAGGCCTGGGCTGGAGATTTAGCTCAGTGGTTCTGGCCCCTGCCTTGTAAGCACAAGGTCCTGAGTTTGATCCCCGGTAACCACATACAATGCTGGGTGTGGTGGACTCACGCCCGCCAGCAATCAATACCACATACTACAGTGCTGGGCGTGGTAGCTCACGCCTGTAATCCGAGCACTCGGGAGGCAGAGACAGGAGGATTGCTGAGTTGGAGGCTTGCCTGGGCTACATAGTGAGCTCAGGGCCAACCTGAATTACAAAGCAAGACCCTGTCTCAAAAAAAAAAAAAAAAAAAAAAAAAGAACTACCGGCCTGCCTGTTTCTTCTGGCCCATACACAGAGCACAGCAAAGGACTTCGATTTTCTTGGAGGAAAGATTAGGCTTCTTTTCCAACTCAGTTATTCTGTATAATTCTAATTCATCTCTATTTGTCATTGCAGGATTACATTTTCCACACACAAAATTTCATATTGTTTTCCTTCTTCCACTTACCCAGCATTTGTCATTCATTTTCTGAACCATTCCCTAAATATGAAGCAAACAAAAAGCAATGGTGAAAGTCAGTGTGGCACCAAGTCTAATACTAGATGCCATATGTTTCTTTGTGCCCAAGCCCAGCACTACCTGGGTACAAGGTACTCAGCACACTTTGCTAAATGACACAATGGAATTCTGCCTAATACTCAAGAAACTTTGAACAGATTTGTCTTTACAAAATAAAGTTACATGTGGAAGCTGAGCATGAACACTTCATGTGAATAAAAACTCCAAGACTGGAGGTGTAGGTCAGTGGTAGAGAATGTGCTATCCCTGCAAGAGGTCCTGGGTTCCATCCCTAATAAGAAAAAATTCACCTCAGTTCTGAATTTTTCATATTAACAGAGTAATTAAAAACTTAGTATTATACTAAAGGAAAGGCCTACAAAAGAGACACAAATTTAAATCCATGAAAATGGCTGGTTGGAAGGAGGTGGTAGGGTTGATGGATGCACCTTGATGCTGCTTACACTGCATGTTAAAGGAAAGTGATGGGTTGGACATATTCTAAGCAACTGTCTTTGGTGTACATTTGTGGGGACTTGCTCTTGTTTTTAGTGTGAAGTGTGTTGATAAAGTAATGAAGGGAGGGAGGGAGAAGGGAAGGAAGGAAGAAGGGAAGGAGGGAAGGAAGGTTTAATTTTAAAAACAAACAAAAATAAACTGGCTGGTAATCACAATCCTTGGTGATAAAGTCTGATTATTCATTTTCCCTGTGAAAAATGGATGCCACGGTGCCTAGGGCATATGTGCACTTTTTCAACGTTCTACTTAGCTCCTATCATTTCCTTTCCTTGTGACAGGATGAAAGGTCCCTGTTAACTGCTGTCATCTCACCCTAACTCACCACCTTCAACCCTACCCCCAAAAGTCCCTGTAGCCTCATAGCAGCTATCAGACACCCTAGAACTTCTCACACTGCCCATTTTTACACGAATCTTAACTTTTATGGGGCAAAGGCTAACTGAACAGCCTGGACTCCAGCAGCATAAGAAAAATAGATAAAGGTTTAATACTTTAGATTTCTGGACCTGACAGGACAGATTTCCCCATATGGCATCCTAGTAGTAATCCTATCAAATCTCAGTTATTCAGTTTAGTACAAGCAGTTGAAAGTTCTAGTTAATCCCCTGAAATTACTTTTCATTATGGGCATCAACAATATAATCTAGATGAATCTAACCTTCACAGACTGCATTTAATCTGAAACTTCTTTTGGTTATCTGAGGACAAATAGTTCATGCGAAATTAGAAGGCAGAATAGTTAGGTCTGGAAAGTATTTCTGATACTCGCTCATTATTCTATGTTAACATTTTAAATAATCTATTCTTCAACTACCTATTCTCCCTATGTACTTACAGGTTCTTAGCTACTAAATTTCTTACTGGACAACTGTTACTAGTAAGCCCCTCTGCAAATCAGTCAAGAAATAACATGGCTACCAAGAAACCCCTTCAACCTAGTGTCCCCCAGATTGCATGTCCTAGTTTCACTTATTTAAAGGATATTCAAGGAAAGGGGTTCTGAAGTCTACCGAGTCTGGGACATCATTAGAAGACTCTCTAGAGAAGCAGCATATAGGGTACTGACACTAAGGCATGCTACAGTAAAGAATGATGTTTAGCCTTATGCACTGCAAACTTCCAAAAATTCTAAACACCTTTTACATCACACTTAAGCTCTGAAAAAGTGTTTCACAGTATACATCATGGCTGAGATGATCTCCTCTAAGATCTCTGCTCCTAGACCCAGAGTCCTCTCCCTCCCAGGTCTCTGCCATTTCATGGATAGGATCTCTCTTCTCTTGGGCTAGAAGACAAAACTCTTAACCAGAAAGAAGATACTATTGAAACCTGTTCTATTTTTCCTTCTGAGCACCCACAAAGGGAGTTATTTCCCACTATGATTTAGCACTAATTGCCCAAAAACAAGGGGATTTTGCATATACTTAGCTTTGCAGGGATTCTCAACTAAGGCAAGCTGGACCCCCAGAAGACATCTGGCACTGTTGCTACTGGTTGTCACTACTGCAGGTGGGGGTCAGGGAGCTGGCATCCTATATAGCACAGGAGAACCCCGCACCCACAATCTTGTGTCTACCTCTATGTCTCTTCTCCCTAAAAAGGGAGAGATGCTAGAACCAATTGCACTAGGACTGCTCTGATTGAGAGGGGTAGTTATTGCTTCAAAAGTGACCCAAATTGATCCCAACTCCACACCTGGCACCTCCAGCCTAACCACCTTCCCAAAGGCACTCTCTAGAGAACTCTTGGCATCTCTGGTGTCTTAAACCACCAAAAGCCCAACAATCAACGAGACCACACCCACACCACTTCCCTCATCTACAGGAAAAAGCGCACTCCACAGGGGACAAAGCAGTGGGTTTCAGACCACGCCTCTTTACCTTCCTCAGATAATGCCTCAGCCAGCTGCCAGGGGTAAACCGCACTGTGAGAGAACTCTCACCTACGGCTGCAGTTTCGCATGGAGGCTGAACTTTTGGCAGGAGGTCTGAACAGCAGTCCTTCTGGTGGTGCAGCCCGTGCCTGATGGTTTCTTTCAACTGCCCCGTTACTCCCCTGGGAAGGACACAACCCTCATGAGGATTGATGGACATGTTTGTACAGAACATGGTTTCATATTACACTGCAAGATTCCAGGGGCTGCATAAAGCAATTACTGGCTGCTCCCTTTTCAGGACTTAAGACCTTGCAAATGTTTAGGTCACATAATCTAATAATAAAGAAATAGTCCCAAAAGAAAAAGTGATTGCCTAGATACAAAATGTCCGTGCATATACATATGGATGTGACTTTTCAAATGGAGGCTACAGGAAAGTCAGTGGGGACTAGGAAGCCCAAAGTTTGACTGTTTTCACACCTAACAGGAGTGGAGACAGATTCTTAGCTACAAAGGAATGATAGACACACTACAGTGAGAATGCAATGGAGAGCCATATCCTAACATCTTGAAGTATCTTGCTGCAAACAAAAGCAAAGGAGAGTAAGACCACCGTGTCCTACATACTTACAGTGGCAGGAGAACTATAAGCCTGAGCAGAAACCAACTCATTCCACACCTCTGCAGCTGGGCACCCTTGCACAGGTTTGGGAGAGCCAACTCACCTTGACATGTGGAGGGCCATCGTATAATTCCAAACAAAAACAGGAGCCTAAATCTTCCTCAGATATAACTTCCTGAACTAGCTATCCTCAAGAAACAAGTACTCAAGGGGGAAAAAGGATGGAGCCCATGTTTCTGAGTGCTTGCCACTGCGAGGTAGCCAGCCAGGTGCACTTACCATCCTCCATGTCCTCTTCCACATTGCTGTGCCCGTCACTCAGGGCCACATTCCCATTGATGACAGGGTTCTGAGTAATTCTTGGTGGGTCATCGGTATCTCCAGCTTTAACAAAAACAAAGAAATTTCATGAGTTTTACCTTCCTGGCTTAGATTACACAAAAATAAGTATGTGTTTGGCCATTTCTAGTCACTACTTGCACCACTGTAAGTCATTCTAATCCAAAAGGTAGTTACTAGTATATTTACAAAATATAAACTGCTGCTGCTTTCAAAATGCTAAATGGGATTTGAACATAGGCCATAATGCATGATAATCAGCACAATTTGCAATTATATTTATGGAATAATTTTTCATGTATGTAAAATATTTTTCAATAATAGGTAGTTAGCTTATGTTTAAAAACTTTTATAAAAATGGAAAGCCATTTTGCACTAGGTTTCACGCTATAATAATCCTACGCTCTGTTGCAGTTACTAATACATGGGAACTTATCTCTATGAACATATGCTGGCCCTTGTTCATCACATTGTCAGCCATTAAGAGCCACTGGATACATTCTGTGTAATTATATGTACATTTAGGAAACTATTCAGACACTGATAAAATGGGAAAATCATTCTAAATTCTTGCTAAAATCTGGCTTTACAAATACTAATCAGGAGCTATAATTTGGCCAAGTGTGGTGGTACACACCTGTAATTTCAACACTCTGGAGGCTGAGGCAGGAGGATTACCTTGAATTCAAGGCCACCTGCATTACCCAGTCAATTTCAGGCCAGCTACATAGTGAGTTACATAGTGAGATATTGCTTCAAAAAAACAAAACAAAGTTCAAATTCAAAACATTTAAGTGATTGACAAAAGTAAACTTCTACTTACACTAAGATTCTACTTACACTAATACTTCTAGTTACACTTTTATTTAGTGGTTTAAAATCAATTATCTCTCTCTGACTCAGATGTCCACCTTTAAGCGAGACTGAAGTATAGGAAACTAAGGTTTAAAGGGGCTCGCTCATACTTTCCTGTTTCAATGCACTGACCATGCCAACCGGCTCACTGTTAACCAATGCTGGCTACCACAATGTCCACAATGGGCCTCCCCTGGTGCACCAGATATTTAAATAGACAGCAGTCTATTAATTCACACTTTTGTGCACACTTGGTCCAAGTGGGAAGTGCTTTTCTAAGTATTTGTGCGCCTGGCCAGCACTATTTTGGAGATTTTCTGTTGCTCAGACCGATGTGTAATCTGATTCAGCACCACGGACAGCGTCCCTCTTTCCCCTCAAAAACCCTTAACTATGGAAGCAATTATGAAGCCTCTCAAACTATGTCTTGCATAAAATCATCCTTCCTCTTAAGTACCTCAAAACAAATGTATCACATTTAGGCATTCCAGATTACTTTCAATCTTGACAGTCTCCAGCTGCTTAAGTATTAATATATACACTTGACTTTGTTAAAAAGCTGTTTTCTAGCTGTGTGTCACACCTGTAATCCTAGAGCTTGGGAGGCTGAAGCAGAAGATAGCCATGAATTCAAGCCTACCTTGGGATATGTAATGAGTTCAAGGCCAGCCTGAACTACATAGGCAGACCCTGTCCTCTGCTAAACAACAACTCAACAACAAAAAAGCCTGCTTCTAAAATCATGCACACTTTTAAAATGGTCCCTTGATTCCTGTGCCTTGATAAAACACTGAAAGAGAAGCCATATTCCCAACGATGACTGTGTTTTTAGTAATGAAATGTAGTCAGATGTATATAAGACAGAAAGAGATGAAGAAATTTGTTGTTGGTTCTTTCTTAACTAGATCAAACTCAATGAAACATCTGAGCTGAGAAAATAAAACAACGGTAAAAAATCAGCCATTTTGGAGTGTCTTCCAGCCCCATCCATCCCTAAATGGCATCAATCATTTTTTTAAAAGTTCTATGAGTCTTTCAACAATGGAATGTGATACAACAGTTTTCCAAGCCTCCCAGTGTATCTAGATGGTCCATGTTTGGTTAAAAATAAGTTGCCAATACATCAACACCTGCGGTTTTTGTTACAAAAGAGAAGAGCTGAGTGTTGGGATAAGAATATACAGTGTTGGGGGCCAGAGATTTAGCTCAGTGGTTCCGGCGCCTGCCTTGCAGGCACAAAGTCCTAAATTCCATCCCAGTGACCACATAGAATGCTGGGCGTGGCAACTCACACCTGTCATCCCAACACTTGGGAGGCAGAGACAAGAGGATTGCTGAGTTCGAGGCTTGCCTGGGCTACATAGTGAGCTCAGAGCCAGCCTGAACTACAAAGTGAGACCCTGTCTCAAAAAAAAAAAAAAAAAAAAAAAAAAAAAAAGAATACAGTGTTGGCTGGAGATTTAGCTCAGTGGTTCTGGTGCCTGCCTCCCAAGCGCAAGGTCCTGAGTTCCATCCCAGTAACCACATACAATGTTGGGCGTGGTAACTCACAGCTACCAGCAATCAATACCACATACCACAGTGCCAGATGTGGTGGCTCATGCCTGTAATCTCAGCACTCAGGAGGCAGAGGCAGGAGGACTGCTGAGTTGGAGGCTTGCCTGGGCTACATAGTGAGCTGAGGGCCAGCCTGAACTACAAAGTGAGACCCTGTCTCAAAAAAAAAAAAAAAAAAAATACAGTGTTCCTCACAAAAGTTTCAAGTGCAGGGCCGGAGATTTAGCTCAGTGGTTCCGCCTGCTTGCCTAGCAAGCACAAGGTCCCTGGTTCGATCGATAACCACATACAATGATATCAATCTTGGGCGTGGTGACTCACACCCACCAGCAATCAGTACCACACTGCACAATGCTGGGAGTGGTGGCTCACGCCTGTAATCCCAGCACTCGGGAGGCAGAGAGAGACAAGAGGATTGCCGAGTTCAAGCTTGTCTGGGCTACATAGTGAGCTCAGGGCCATCCTGAACTACAAAGTGAGACCCTGTCTCAAAAAAAAAAAAAGATTTCAAGTACATATAGTCCTAATGTTAAGAGCTTCTTAAAAAGAGCCTCGTAGGTGGTTTTCTGAAAGCAACCCTAGTTTCTACATTGTACACACACATTAAGCAGATGACATAAATCTTAAAAATAATTCACAAATGGGCCGGAGGGTTAGCTCAGTGGTTCTGGCCCCTGCCTTGCAAGCGCAAGGCCCTGAGTTCCATCCGTAACCACATACAATGCTGGGCGTGGAGACTCATGCCCACCAACAATCAATACCACATACCTCAGTGCCAGGCATGGTGGCTCACACCTGTAATCCCAGCACTCAGGAGGTAGAAACAGGAGGATTGCTGAGTTCAAAGCTTGCCTAGGTTACACAGTGAGCTCAGAGCCAGCCTGAACTATAAAGCAAGACCCTGTCTCAAAAAAATAAATAAATAAATAAATAAAAATTCACTAATATATACCTGGCACTTTAGTTTCTCAATTCAATCTTGTTCTACAGAAATTTGTTTTAAAGATAGATCATACAAACAACAGATTGTCATACACAAAACATCACTTCTAGTGTTAGGGTCCCATGTAAAAATATAAGCACACTATTGTGGCAAGTTAGGAGTTTCTACACTGATCTGTAACTGTGAAGTCTAGACAAAGATTCTAGTTTCATGAGCCCAATGAAATGAGACCATGAGATACAAATGAATTCAGACTATAGCCAAAAGGAGTATTTGTTTTGATATGATAAGAGTACTTTTTTGTTTGTCTGTTTTTAAGACAGCATCTTGCTTTGTAGTTCAGGCTGGCCCTGAGCTCACTATGGAGCCCAGGCAAACCTTGAACTCAGCAATCCTCCTACCTCTGCCTCCCAAGTGCTGGAATTACAAGAATGAACCACCAAACCCAGCATTGTGGTGTGTGGTACTGATTGCTGGTGGGGATGAGTCACCACGCCCAGCACTGTGATATGTGGTTACCAGGGATCAAACTCTGATCTTGTGTTTGCAAGGCAGATACTGGAAACACTGAGCTAAATCCTGGGCTGATAAGAGTATTTTTACACCAAAAATGATGGAAATTATAAAAAATCAAAACAAACTCTAAATCTATTTTTCCCCTCTCATAACAGTCTATAGTACAGAATGTGAAAAATGAAAAAGTTCCATTCCAGTTTTTCAATAGTATGCCGCAATGTAATGACTAAAGAAAGCTTAACTTAGGTGTAGTGCACAGCTGTCTGTAATCCCAATGCTCTGGGAGTCTGAAGCAAGAGGATCACAAATTCAAACCCAGTCTTGGCATGTAATGATTTGGCAAGCCTGTGCCAAAAATAAAACAAAAAAAATGGACTAAGGATATAGCTTAGAATGAAGGTTCTGGGTTCAATCACCAGTACTAATGCCTCTCAAAAACAGGAGGAGGAGGAGGAGGAGAACAGGAGGCCTAATACCTTATATATTGCTTAAAGAATTTCTCTGCAGAACTGGAGCCTAAAAGGCAAATTAAATAGAGAATACTACAGTTGAGCTACACTCTCCTAAGCAGATCCTGCTCATCCTTTACAACAATCACATTGTTGGACAAATTTGCTCTTTTAAGGCCAGTGGCTGTGAAACGGCAAAAAGCCACTGGCTAACCAATCACGATGTGATCAAGGACCAGGACCTAGCAAACAGCAGGCCTCCTGAAATTCCCAACCCAAGTGTCAAGGCAACTCAAGTCTATCTCCTAAAAGACAGAACATGCAGCATTCCAATTCCTCACAACTGAGTTGGTTAAGCAAGAGGAGTAAAATTTAATTATGACACAATAAACCTTGGGTTTAAAATAAATGATGGAAGTACCTGATAGCCACAAAGAACTTTATACAAGGCTTTAACAAATCTAAATATGACTGTCCTCATTTACTGTCAAAGATACATGTGAAGAACTGGCCTACACAGTTATGGATGCATAAAAGTTGTATGTACCATGTATCACTTTTTTTTTTTTGAGACAGGGTCTCGCTTTGTAGTTCAGGCTGGCCCTGAGCTCACTATGTAGCCTAGGCAAGCCTCGAACTCAGCAATCCTCCTGTCTCTGCCTCCCGAGTGCTGGGATTACAGGCATGAGCCACCACGCCTGGCACTGTGATATGTGGTATTGATAGCTGGTGGGCCTGAGTCTCCATGCCCAGCATTGTATGTGGTTACCAGGGATAGAACTCAGGACCTTGCGCTTGCGAGGCAGGCACTGGAACCACTGAGCTAACCCTCCGGCCCCATGTATCACTTTTATATCACTTTTATGCCTCACCTACTTAGAAGGTATATTCACTGTAATTGGGCCCACAAGGCAAATTTTTTTATATAAATCTTTATTGGTACATTATATATACACATCATGATCACACTCAATATTGAAAATTTGTACCAGTATATGATACGATTTATACTCTTTTTTAGATAGGGTCTCGCTTTGTAGTTCAGGCTAGCCCTGAGCTCATTATGTAGCTCAGGCAAACCTTGAACTCAGCAATCCTCCTGCCCCTACCTCCCAAGTGCTGGGATTACAGGCCTGAGCCACCAAATCCAACATCTGTGGTATGTGGTACTGATTGCTGGTGGGTGTGTCATCACACCCAGTATTGTTGTATGTGGTTACTGGGGATTGAACCAGGGATCTTGCGCTTGATAGGTAGGTGCTGGAACCACTGAGCTAAACCTCCGGCCCCTATGATACAATCTAATTTTCATTTTTTCCCATTCCCCTACCCACAAGACAAATTTTTTTTTTTTTGAAACAGGATATCGCTTTGTAGTTCAGGCTGGTCCTGAGCTCACTATGTAATCCAGGCAAACCTAAAACTCAGCAATCCTCCTGCCTCTGCCTCCCAAATGCTGGGATTACAGGCGTGAGCCACCACGCCCGGCATTGTATGTGGTTACTGGGATCAAACTCAGGACCTTGCACCTGAGAGGCAGGCACTGGAACCACTGAGCTAAATCTCTGGCCCAAGACAAAATTTTTTGACACAACTCTCACAAATACCTGAGAATGGAGATATGTTTGGCAAAGACTAATGACAGCATGCATTACTCAAGCAAATAGACCAGAAAGTCTTTGAGACTGGGAAATTTATAGCTCAGTGGTATAGTGCTTGCCTAGCATGTATCAAGTCCTGGACTCAATTCTCAGCATTAAAAACAAAAACAGCCCCTGATAATGCTAAGTACTTGTAGGAAAATTACCATTCCAAAGTATATAACACACTCAAATTTTTGTTATTAAATCAGAAGCATAATTTATGTCTGTTAAGTGAGGTGTGGTGACACACAGTCTGTAATCCCAGCTCTTGGGAGGCTGAAGCAGGGCTGCTCTGAGTTCAAGGCCAGCCTGAACTACATAGTGAGACCCTATCTCAAAGAAGCAAAAGAGACACAAAACATCTGACGGTAGGACAGACTACTAGATAGTTATAAAGTCTATTTCCTTTTATGATGATCCTTATATTCAGCTTTCTCCCACTGACTTCCATTTGTGATGTCATAATACAGAACTCTCCCATCAAAGAATATGGAAATCAAGCAGCATTAATTTAATATCTGAATTTCATCCCTGGTTCAGATAAGAGACAGAAAAATCAAAATACTACCTTGTGACTCTGACATTTTTCTGTCACAAGATTACCCATAAGGAGGGTGGAGGTGACACACCAAACACCACAAGGAAACTCAATCCTCTAGGTAAAGAGATCACTACCACCAGGTGGTGCCTGAGCTGCAAAAATCTAGCTCTGCCTGAGTCCTGGGATCTGTTCTGCACTATAACTCACTCAGGACAGACACAGAACACAGAACATGTGGTCAACTCTTTGTCCCTGTATTGGCCAAGTGAAGAACACCTTCATTACCAAATCTATCATATCTCCTCAAATTCCATATCAAAACCCCTCTAGGCTTTTCTTTTCTGCCTAGTTCCCCTATCTCCCATCTCTCCCCTAACAATGAACCTATCTAAAAATATTACTTAGTATACTTTATCCAAACAAAGGAGAACAGTATCTTCCTGCAATACCAGACCAGTACTACTCCCTGACGGGCAATCTCAAACACATTTCAGAATAGTTGAGAACTGTCTATACTAGTAGGGACTGAAATCTCAAATCACCTCTTCCAAGAATTCAGATCCCAGGCATGTCTCATGTGGCTCTGCAGCAGCCCATGGGAGCAGAGAAGGGAGAGATTCTTTCTTCCACATCAGAGTGACTGCATAGAATCCCCAGGGGCCCTACCCCTCAGCACTTTTTTTTTTTTTTTTTTTTTGAGACAGGGTCTCGCTTTGTAGTTCAGGCTGGCTCTGAGCTCACTATACAGCCTAGGCAAGCCTCGAACTCAACAACCCTCCTGCCTCTGCCTCCTGAGTGCTGGGATTACATGCGTGAGCCACCACACCTGGCACTGTGGTATGTGGTATTGATTGTTGGTGGGCGTGAGTCTCCACACCCAGCAATGTATGTGGTTACAGGGGATCAAACTCAGGACCTTACGCTTGCAAGGCAGGCACCGAACCACTGAGCTAACCCTCTGGCCACCCCCCCCTTTTTTTTAAAGCATCCTACAAATTTGTCTTTAGGATCAGAAACACATGCCAACAACCTCATCAACTTAGATAAAAGTAATGTGGCCCAGGAATAGAAAAATGATGCATAATGGAAAAACTGATGAAATCTAAATTGTCTTGAGTTTTGGTAAGTAGCACTGTACCAGTGACAGTTTCTTCACTGTGAGAAATGAATGTGGAAACGTAAATCATTAACACTGAGGGAGGATGGGTTTGGGATAGTCGGACACTATGTACAAACTTTGTAGCTTCTCTGTAAAATCACTCCAATTTTTTTTTTTTTACAGCACCAGGATTGAACTCAGGCCCTTGTGTGTCCAAGGTTGGTGCAGTACCACTTGAGCTAAATCCCCAGCCCATACACTCCAAATTTTAAAAAAGCAACAGAAAAAGGCTTCAAGCCTAAGAGGCAAAGACAGTAAGTGATGTAAAACACAGAATTTCAGCACCTTGCAACCACGGACTGTCTGCCTACCTACCTGCTTGCTTGCTTATTTTGCAGTACCAGGTGCTGAAACCAGGCCTTTGCAGTGAGCTAGCTACATTCATTCCCAGTGTCCCTCCCACTTCATCCCTTTTATATTTTGAGACAAAGAAGAAACTAAATTGCCCAGCTGGGCTCCAACTTGGGAACTTCAGGCCTCAGTCTCCCAGAAGGCTGGGATTACAGGTGTGTACCACCACGCCTGATTTAAAACCACCTGTTCAAAAACTTGTTATATGCCAGGCTTTGTATGAACCTTCTCCAT
Source organism: Thryonomys swinderianus (assembly GCA_004025085.1). Classification (NCBI taxonomy): domain Eukaryota; kingdom Metazoa; phylum Chordata; class Mammalia; order Rodentia; family Thryonomyidae; genus Thryonomys; species Thryonomys swinderianus. The sequence goes on from PVIC010019705.1 coordinate 23,328, forward strand.
AATAATGATAAACCCTGGGCCAGAGGTTTAGCTCAGTGGTTCTGGCGCCTGCCTAGCAAGTGCAAGGTCCCTGGTTCAATCCCGGTAACCACATACAATGATCTGATACTGGGCATGGTGACTCATGCCCACCAGCAATCAGTACCACACCCCACAATGGTGGGCGTGGTGGCTCACACCTATAATCCGTGCACTTGGGAGGCAGAGGCAGGAGGATTGCTGAGTTTGAAAATAAAAATTATAATAATGATAAGCCCTGAGGTATGGTGGTACAGTGTTTTCCCCACTTATGGACAGGCCTGTGGGCTATCGGACTGAGATCACTGCATATTGACTTGTAGTTCCAAAAATCAATACCAAGCTAAGCACAGTGGTTTCAGTACCGAGCACACTGGGGAGCCTGAGGTGGGAGAAGCATGAGTCCAGGAGTGTAACACTAGTCTGTGTGACCAGAAAGAATCCATCTCAAAAAACAAGAGGCCAGGCATGGTGGCACACATGTGTAATGCCAGCACTCTGGAGGCTGAGGCAGGAGTGCTGTGAGTTGGAGGCCATTCCTAGCTACACAGTGAGTTCAAGGCCAATCTTAAACTACATGGCAAGACCCTATCTCAAAAAAGGGAAACAAACACAGAATGATCATGTAGTCTTCTCTTAACTTTTCCCTCATAGTACCATCTTGCAAAACAAAAAACCCCGAAATCATCATAACAAGGCCCATGATAGGGACATAACACACCAGTCCTACTTAGAACTCTACATTTACTTGTGCTCACTGGTGTATGTAGTGCTGTGCTATTTTAGCCCATGTACATGCCTGAGTGTCCACTATCAGTCAAGATACTGCACAGTTCTAACACCAGGGTCCCTCCTGCTGCCCTCTGATAACCACTCCACACCCTTAGCCCCTGGCAAACACTAAACTCTCTTTAATTTCAAAAGTGGTGTATACACAAATCTACTATATGTTGTTGTAACATTCACGGTCAGGGGTGACAAGTGTTTCCAGTTTGGAAATCATACAAATAAAGAGGCTCCAAATATCTGCACAGGTCCTGGATTCATATTTATTTTTACTCTTGGATTTTTTTTTTTTTTTTTTGAGACAGGGTCTCGCTGTGTAGTTCAGGCTGACTCTGAGCTCACTATGTAGCCCAGGCAAGCCTTGAACTCAGCAACCCTCCTGTCTCTGCCTCCCGAGTGCTGGGATTACAGGCGTGAGAAGAGCTGGGATTACAGGTGTGAGCCACCACACCCGGAACTGTGGTATGTGGTATTGATTGCTGGTGGGCGTGAGTCTCCACGCCCAGCATTGTATGTGGTTACAGGGGATCGAACTCAGGACCTTGCGCTTGCATGGCAGGAGCTAAAACCACTGAGCTATCCCTCCGGCCCTACTCTTGGATTTTTGAGGAAAAAAAAAAAAAAAAGAACTGCTTAAGCAGACAAATATCAGCTTGGCAAACAATGCAGGGATGAAAAGGAAAGTCAGGCTTTCATCACTCAAACCCAATGCAAAAGAAGCAACTACTGGATGTGCCGCCTTCTGCAGTGTGTGCACACACAGCATGTATACACCTTCTCCCATGAAGGAAAAAAACCAGAGTTGTACTCATACTATATGGTCAACTCACAGCCCTGTCAAGTATGGATATATATGTACATAGTACATAAATATGCACAAGATTTAAAATAGATAATTTATTCAACACAAATGACTATTTCCAGTTTTTACCCACCCCACCCCCAAGGACCTACAAACAACCTGTCCTGTCTTGTTGCTTTCTTTCTATGTATCAGAGCATTAGGCTGTTCTTCTGGTCTCCACAGGAGTCAGTGATGCTTCATCCAATGGTAGCTATGAACAACACTGGTATCCAATCACCAGACTACATCAAATGGCTCTGAACACTGGACCACACGACCAGCCTCCTGCCCTGAGCTCACACGGCATTCAGGAAAACTCCTGAAGTGTTTAACACATAACCCCATCATATCTTGATGCTCCAGCTCACAGTAGTTAATCAATTTTTTAAAATCCAAGCAGGGTATGGTGGCACATATCTGTAATCCCAGCACTCTCAGAGGCCGTTTGCAAGAGGATCACACGTTTGATGCCAGCCTGACCAACTTGGTGAGACCATCTCAAAACAAAAAGTTTTAAGAGACGAGGATGTAGCACAGTGTGAAGGCCTCAAGTTCAATCTCCAGTGTCACAAAAACCAAACAAAATAAAGACCACTCAGTGCAGAAACCTGGCTCTAAGCACAAATAGAAGGAAAAAGGCTGATTGCCAAACAGGACAAAGTATACTACAACAAATGAGGGGCCGCATACAGCCAGAGCTACTTCTCATAGAGGGACAAAGGAAGGGTGAGAGTCACCTGTGGGTAACTGGAGGCGACACAGAATCAGCCTTTTCACCACGGAGAGATGGAGAGGGAGCCAGACACCACGTTGGGCACCACAGTGATGGGACTGTGCCCACGAAAAGCAGGCTGTGTGTGAGTTACCAAACTCCTTGAGAAGCTCTTGAGACGGACTGGACACTCCATGGGAGGGAGGTAGATGGGAGGCTGGGGGTGAACAGCAATCCCCCCTGGGGACTCTCCTGCACAGAGATGGGGCTCAGGTAAGGACCTGGAATGTGTCGAGGCCTCATGGAAAACCTTGAGATGATGAAGTTCTCAAGGTGGAAGAAAGTTGGGAAGTGCAGGTCAGAATTATCTCTGCTTCCACCTCAGATTTCCACACTCTGCAGTTTCAAGTTTTCCACCCCTACCGTAACAGTTGACCAGGCAACATAACTTTTGTTGGCCAAGAAGCGTACCATTCCCAGCCAAAGACTACACTGTCATGGGCCAGTGTGAGGAGTCTCACAAATACTTCCCATCTCTCACTTCACAAGTGCCAAACTAGTAAGACTGTGTGGAAGTAGACAATTACAGAGTACGGTCCTATGTGGGAAACTTCAAGTACACTTCCAAACTAATGACTGAAGACCCTTCTACTGCTGAGTGTGGTGATGCACACCTATGATCTCAGCACTGGGGAAGGGGAGGCAAGACATCACCACTAGTTCAAGGCCAGCCTGAACTACAAAGCAAGACCCCCACACACTTAAAAAAAAAAAAGGCTCGGGGATGTAGCTCAGTGGTGCTACACCTGCCTGGCAAGCTCAAGGTCCTGAGTTTGAGCCCAATATGGGGGGAGGGGGGAGTCTTCTTAGCCCATTATTATTACATGACCAAAGATACTATGAGTTTCTCCTAAATGGTAGCCATGGTCTACTTGTCTGCAATTCCAGTAACAGTTATATTAATAAAAACCTGTCAGGGGCCAGAGGGTTAGCTCAGTGGTTCCGGCGCCTGCCTCGCAAGCGCAAGGACCTGAGTTCGATCCCCAGTAACCACAAATAATGCTGGGCATGGAGACACGCCCACCAACAATCAAAACCACATACCACAATGCCAGACGTGGTGGCTCACGCCTATAATCCCAGCACTCGGGAGGCAGAGACAGGAGGATTGCTGAGTACGTGGTGGCTTGCCTGGGCACCATAGTGAGCTCAGGGCCAGCCTGAACTACAAAGTGAGACCCTGTCTCAAAAAAAAAAAAAAAAAAAAAAACGTGTCAGGCACTCTATGGCCTAACATTTCTTTCCTAGGTATACATTTCTGGCCATGGTTTGGTGTTCAGATGGCCCAGCATCAAGTATCTTGTTTATACAAGAGCTACATGGACCCCCCAGGTTCGGCAGAATAAAAAAGGACAAGCCCTCTTGTGTTATGGTGCTTATTAGAAAGTGGGAGACTTCACATGGTGACCACAGAAGTGGGGAGCAAGTACACTAGCTAAGCCATGGGCTTGGAACCACAGGGCATGGACGTGCACCTTAGCCACAGGTCAGACTACCTTTGGGAGGAGACCACAGAATCAGTAGCAGCCAGGTAGGCAGAGACCTTAGATAAACAAGATTCTAGGTAGAACACACCACAAAAGGAAAACAAGTGACCAAGGGCAGTGGGAAAGGGAAAGATGGCAGGTGGAGGGTGGGGAGTGCCTACACCATGGTGATGATCCTGAACTACATTTAACATGCTCCTGTCTGGCAAGTGTCCTGCCAAAGAGGAAGCCACCCATGTCCTTGGAAGGCACTGTGACACTCACAGAAGAGCTCCATCAGACCTGAGATGGTCCCAGGCCTTGGACCTTGGCTGCCTCCCTCCCACCCCATCTGCCTAACCATTATGGGCAAGAGGGAGGCTCTCTTCATGCTCCTCAGCTGGTCTGCTGAGAGCATGGTATGAATCCTAACTACTTTGATCCCCTCCTTAGGAAGTTTTATCTCTGTTTTTGTCCTGAAAAGATACCGCCAGTCACTATACAACCCTTTGGTCACCTTATTAACAATAAAACTGGCTTGCCGGGTGTGGTGGCTCACGCCTGTAATCCCAGCATTCAGGAGGCAGAGACAGGAGGATTGCTGAGTTTGAGGCTTGCCTGGGCTACATAGTGAGCTCAGGGCCAGCCTGAACTACAAGGCAAGACCCTGTCTCAAAAAAAAAAAAAAAACAAATACAATAAAACTGGCTTAACGGCGTCACAAAAGTGTGGTGTTCTGATGTGATTTTGTATACTGATCCTCTGGCCCCATGTGTTCCCATGAAACTAGCAGGAAACGCTCCTGTCTTCATGGGTCCTCCACCTGGGCTCCTGTAGGGAAGGCTATTCCGATCCATTTTCTTTTTTGTGTTTGTTTTTCTGAGACAGGGTGTTCTTACACAGTTTAAGGTGGCCTTAAATTCGTATGTCGCCCAGGTGTCCTTGAACTCATGCAGATCCTCCTGCCTCAGCCTCCCAGTGCTGAAATTGCAGCCTATCCATTTTCAAAGGTACTGTAGCCTAATGGCTGTTGTTCTGAAACAATCCTGATTTAAATTAGTTACATTCATAAAAATAAAGCCCCAAAGATAGCCGTATATAATGTGACCCTAAATAAAACCCTTTGGGGCTTTTCAGTTTGGCTTTTTTGTACAAATGCACCCATTCCCCAGAAATCATCCTAATTACCAACGATGTCTGTCCAAATACCACGTTTTTGACACTGTGCTCAGGGCCAAGGAACATAAAATACTGTACAACCAATGAGGTAATTGTCTACACTGCTTTCTTACTCACAAAGTCTATTTCACAGAAGAAACAAGATTATCTGCTCAAGATGTGAAACACAAGGAGGTAAGCCATGTGCCATGGTCAACACTGCTAATTCTAGCACTTAGGAGGGCCACTAAATCTTGAGGTGAGCCTGGGATACACCTGCACTACAAACGCAGCAAGACATCAGCTCAAAAACAAAACATCAAGCAAACAAAAAATTCTTGAAGACACAGACACAAAACGGAACCCCAACTGTACAAGAAATAGTACTGAGAACCAACAGTACTGAGAACTAACAAATGGGATCACATCACAGCAAAAAGCTTCTACACGGCAAAGTAAACCAGAGTAAGAGAGACAATCTAGGGAACAGAAACAAAACTTGTCAGCTATTCCTCAGAGGACAAACATCTAAAAGAACTAAAAAAAGGGGCCGGAGATTTAGCTCAGTGGTTCCGGTGCCTGCCTCACAAGCGCAAGGTCCTGAGTTCAATCCCCCAATAACCACATACAATGTTGGGTGTGGTGATTCACACCCACCAGCAATCAATACCACATACCACAGTGCCGGGCGTGGTAGCTCACGCCTGTAATCCCAGCACTCGGGAGGCAGAGGCAGGAGGACTGCTGAGTTGGAGGCTTTCCTGGGCTACATAGTGAGCTCAGGGCCAGCCTGAACTACAAAGCAAGATCCTGTCTCAAAAAAAAAAAAAACCTAAAAAAAAATAGACCTCCCCCCAAATGAAAGACTCAATCAAAAATGGTTAATTGCAATGACTCTTCTCAGCATCTATCTCCCAGACACAAGGTCCTGAGCTCAGTCCCAGACACCTCCCCCCCAAAAAAACCCTTCTCAGAAGTAGTTTAGATAGCCAATAAACACACAAATATCATTGGCCATCAGAAAAATGCAAATGAAAACACTGAAATCCAACAATAAGTGCTGGGGAGGAAGGGTATCCTACATTGATGGTGCTACTATAAACTAATATAACCTCTATGAAAATCAGTATGAAGATTCCCCAAAAAAACCTAAAGTTCCACGTGACCCAGCTCTTCTCCTTTTAGGTATCTTCCAAAGTGTTAAAACCCATCATGCTGCAATGATACATGCAAGCCCAAGTTTATGCCAGTGTAATTCATAATAGCTAAATTGTGGCAACAGCCTATATGCCCATCAACAGATGAGTGGATAAGAAAATATAGCATTTACACACAATGGTGTACTACTCTGCCTTAAAGGACAATAAACTTGAGGCACTCAGATAAATGGATGCCCCTGGGGACCATATATTAAGTGAAACAAATCAAACACCCAAGCTTAAATATCCCATGGTTTCTCTTGTAACAGAAACCAAAAATATATATATGTAGAGCAAGACAAAATATAGAAAATAGGAAGAGATCTTTTTCCAAATGGGAAACAGAAACAAAGGGAAAAAATGTAAATAGAAGTTTTGCAAATGGGAAGGGGACCAAGCGTTGGAAGGGGATGAAAAAGCATTAAGATGTTATGTACAGGGCTGGAGGGTTGGCTCAGTGGTTCCGGCGCCTGCCTCGCAAGCGCAAGGTCCTGAGTTCGATCCCCAGTAACCACATATAATGCTGGGCATGGAGACATGCCCACCAACAATCAACACCGCATACCACAATGCCGGACGTGGTGGCTCACGCCTGTCATCCCAGCACTCGGGAGGCAGAGACAGGAGGATTGCTGAGTTCGCGGCGGCTTGCCTGGGCACCATAGTGAGCTGAGGGCCAGCCTGAACTACAAAGCGAGAC
>PVIC010019706.1:0-30257 GCA_004025085.1 Thryonomys swinderianus
TTTTTTCCAGGAGCTGCTATGAAACATAAAGTCAGGGCAGAAAAGAGATATAAACTTTTAAGGACATAACCATATTATAATTAAACCTAACCATTGCACAGTTGTGTTTTGCTCTTTGTCTTAAAGTCATGGTTAGGCACTGTGTAGAGTTTTCATTCTATCAAAACTAGTGAGGTACACCTTTTCTCTTTGAGCGAAGAATGAGTCAACTCATTATAAATAAAATAGCTGAAGACATTTGATATCATCACCTTGATTTCCTGGAAGTGGCTTATATTCTAGCACCAAGATGATAGAAATTCAGCCATTCATAGATAACCAATGTGGAATGTTAGGAACTAGCCAGAGTAATTGATTACATTCAAATCTTGAGGTACAGCAAGCAAGGCTGAATAACCTTAAATGTGCAGCATGACTACATTCTTTTGTATGCTTTAACAGTTGTTATATATTAAAAAAGAATCTATCTGAAGGTGTTTAGGGTTCTGAACTTAAATCACTTGTCAAAAGAAAAAGATTGATGCAGCAAATGCAAGTTTTTCATATTCAAAAGACAAAAGATGTTCACCTCTTGGATTACTTATAAATATTCAGTACCACGGGAACAAGGATCAATAATTGGTCATCCCCAATGGATTCAGTACAACAGATGAAGAGTATTACGTGGCACAGTCAGAGTAATACTGTAGTGCATGTGCAACGAGGGAAACACAACATGGTTCAAGTCAGCATTAAAGGATCAGAGCTCTGTGCATACGTATGTGTGAATGTGTACATATATATACATATATTTGCATATATATGCATACATAGATATCTAAATTTTGAAATGACAGGATGTATGGGTTAGGATATACATTCAATTTCCACTATAAGAATGGACCTAAAAGGATTGGAGGATTATTGCCTATATACAACAATAAAACTTTATGAAAATGACAAGATTAAAATAACTTGGGCTGACCTTATCTAAAATTATCCCGATACGTTGTGAAAAAATTAAACTTAAATTTTATGTGATTCTCCATCTTTAATTGTATCTCTGTTGTGATCGTTGAGGTTCTGTCCTCACCAAGTCCTTTGGTTCTAGCCTTCCAGTGAGCTTTCCGTGTTCATCTCTATGTATCTACATCTGTATGTCTATATATCTGGAGATATCTGTACATATAGATATATTGACTCAGTCAAACAAGGAATAGTCTTACATGGGCTGTTTTCTGCTTACAGTAACCAAAGATATAAATCCTTGTTGCCTAAAGTATTTTTCTTTTAAATGATGGTTTTGACCACTAAAATAAAGCTTGCTTTATCAGAGAAATGTTTTGGAATTTATTTCATTATAGTGTTTTTCAAGCTAAATTCCAGCAAAGGGAGTTTGAAAGAATAACTCAGGGTATTTCAAGGAGTTGAACACTGGTATATTTCCTTAGTAAGTGGTCAGACCCCATAATCACCATGCCGAGGGCATCCTAATGAAGGGAGATGGAAACATTGGCACAAAGGGCAAGATGAGTTGCACGTAAGAATGAAATACCCTCAATGCTGATGTTATTTTTTCCTTCCCATAGGGAACCACAGTCAGATATCACGAGTACCTGTTGCTATTAAAGTCCTGGATGTCAATGACAACGCCCCTGAATTCGCATCCGAATATGAGGCATTTTTATGTGAAAATGGAAAACCCGGCCAAGTAAATATCTCCATGTTGTTAATGCTGAATATGTTTGTATACCACTGTCTCATACTTAATTAAGCTGCATTACAGTGCACATTCGCATCATTTATGAGCCACAAAGTCACAGGCAAGAAACACATCTAAAGGGAAACAGAAAGGGAATAATTTTCCTCCTCAGATGCTAATTCTCTTCCTACTATTGACCAAACTGGCTCCTAAAAGTTGAGTAACCTACCGTGCCATGAGTCCAGAGCCAAATCATTATCTGAAAATATATTTGTATATGAATGATAATTAGTTACTGTCTTAGACAGATAGGGCCTGAATTTAGCCTTCAAATGACAGGAAGTAGCTGAAAGACTTGTGGGGAGGGAATATTCTGTTTCTATCAAACATATGAACAGCACATGATAGTAGACTTCCAAGAAGGGAAGTTATAAGATATGGACACTGAAATCTATACATCTGTAGATACATTTAGATAAACCTGAGTTGAACAGCATATTTTAGACATGCATGTAAGATACCTGATAATTGTGTAATGACGGGGTGTTTCTTTTCACCTGCCTCATATAGCATAGATAAGACTAAGGAGGACAAAAAGGCAAAAGAATGAAAGAAAAAAAATATGGAATTACAACAGGAGAAAGAAGTCAGTAAGGAAGGAAGCAGGGAAGGAAGGCAGGAAGGAAGGGGAAAAAGAAAGGATGTAAAGAAGGGAGGAAAGGTAGGAGGAGGGAAGGAAAGAGAAATTAAGAAAGAGGAAAGAAATCAAAGGAGAGACTGAAAAGGAGGAAATATTTAAAAAGCAAGAAGAGCAAAAACAAAAACAAGAACCTGCTATATACTCTGAATGTCAAAATGGAAATAGCCTATGTAAAATTCTGCAAAATCACAATGTAATAGATTTATTTTAACAAGGTGCTAAAGTACTGTATGTTTAAAAAATTTATCATTTTTCAACTTCCTAATTTATTTCTGGATGGTGACATTTTAATTTAAATAAACAGCAGCTGACAGCATGACACTGGAGTTGTTAATCCAACTATTCTTGTGCCTCATGTGGGTGTTAGGATTCAACTTACTATTTGCCAAGCAGCTTACCTGACAAAAGTCAAGTTTTTTTTTTTCCTCTAAAGAAAAGACTAGCACTAGAGTTCTACATTTTGATTTAATTATTACAAAACAATGAATGTATTGCCTGCCCATAAGACTATGGGCAGTTCCAGCCAGACTACTCTCACATATTTGAAGCATTACCATTGTTTTCTATCTACCAAAATATGACACGGCCCCCTTACACACAAAATAAAGCTAAAATCTTAATAATAAAGTTCATTAAGATGAAGCCTCTAGACATTATGATCTCACCAAAACATTCAGCGTAACATACATTTTTATTTACATAATACTCTGGCATCAGCCCAGATGTTTCTTCTATCATAAGCAGTTGCCCTCAGTCAACCATATCTTTTGGACATCCTCCTCTGTGATCCTTTGAGAATGGCAGTCTGTGTGTGTGTGTGTGTGTGTGTGTGTGTGTGTGCGCACGCGCGGAGTAAATATCATTTAGCTAAAGCAGTAAATTGTTTGGGAGGAACAGTTAGATTGATCTAAAGCAGCCTAGTTTCAAGGACGTGGTTGTTACACGGACCAGAAAATGGCTGGGTCGTCCAGCCAATCACAAACATAAATTAGCCTTCTACGTCACACAGAATATGTAAAGTACTTTAGGATTTGAATGCCACTTCATTACTCACGCAGGACTCATCAGGAGAGAGTCACTGACATTGGTACTCCACAAACGCACCATTAGCTTTGTGTGTGGTAGTGACCAGCACGCTTCTTGGATGTCCAGCAATCTAGAGGTTTTACCTTGTGGATTTTGACTGATTCCAAGTTTTTAATGACTTCTCAGCAGATCTTCTTGCCTTCAGAAAGAAAAATACACGGTCTGCTCACATTTTTTTCTACAAGATCCAAATGAAAAAGTCAGTACTTTATTTCATGATTTTTGCAAATCAAAATGAATGACATTCTGTGAAGAAATGTGTGTGCTTTGTGTGTGTGTGTGCACTGCATGCTGCTTAGTGACATTTGCGGACTTAGACTGGCTGGTTTAGGCATTTATAGCTGTGTGGTTGAATTTCCTGAATAATCTGAACTTGTTATGTCAGCCATAAATCATATTTTATTTCTTATATCATTCTTAGATTACTTTTAATGTTTAAGAGTCTGATTTTTATATTTGATATTTTCTAAAATTTGCATCTGTTATTCACACCAAATAGTATTCACTGATAGAGGTTTGACATGGAGACACTTTTAATCATTTCTTATAATATTCCACAAGAGCTGATTCATTCGGAATTAGAATCTTCATTCTCAGATGATCACACTGTCATGAAAAATAAATGTCAAAGACTGAATTAGCACGGGATTCGTAGCTATCTCAATATTTGTTACAATTAATGTCTGCTTCACAATACTCTGAGAAAAGGAGTACAGGTGATACTCAAGTGTCTCATTCAGCTGGAAGGTGCAAATTCAAAGGGAAAAACAAAGGGAAACAGCTTCCTGGATGCAAATGCAGATATTTGGTAATAGTCAAGGACAAACTATCAAAAAGTATAAATTGTTGAGACATTGTGGACATTCACATAAATACAGAGAACCCATTGCATTTTTTCTTTACACAGAACTGAACTCACCTTAAATGTAGTCAGAATTCAAAATAAGGGAATATGCAGGCCCCTTTGTCTTCTCTGGACAGTTAGCCCTGTTCATAATGCATGTGTGTCAAAAGCAGAGAGAGTTTACTTTGAAAGCAGAATTGGAAATCACACTGCTTTCTACCACTTTGTCATGATTCTGAAACAAAATCCTGATTTGTTCCTTAAAGAAAGTAACAATCACCACCGCAGGCAAATTGAGGTCAAAGTCCATTACACAAACTCAACGTGACTTCATTTTGATTAGAATTTTTTAAGTAATCCTGCTGTTACATAATCAAAGGCTAGCATAGTGTGTTGGTGTTGCTAGTTACTTCGATTTAAAAACAATATCTAATGGTGTAAGGCAATTTGTCTTCAGTTAAAGATACCAAATTGTGTACAACTATAGACCCTGATAGAGATTTTGTTATAGACCTGATATACTAGCTACAAATTACTTGGCTTTCTGTTTAATGAGTTATTAAAAAAAACTTTTTATATTTCTCTGTTGTCTAAGACAAAAATGGGAGGGTAAAGTGAAGATTACAAAATTAGTGAGCAAAACTCTGTACTTCTTCTGACTAATATAGTGCTAGGTTAACATAAGTAAGTTAACCGCACACCTAACATGCCACAGCTTGGCTAAACCCTGGGAAGTTAATGGTACACGGCACCTAAAATCCAGGCTTCTTTCACCATAGGATGTTAGTTAAATTATAAATAGTAGATTTGCAAGAAAATGCCTGAAACACTTTGGAAAGCAAGGCAGCTAAAGGGACAAGAGGAAATGGAGATATTTCAATGGAAAGATTTCTTAACATAGGACAAGTTCTACTAGGGAAAGAGAACTTCGGTCAAGCACTGGAAAGGAGTCGGCTAGGGATAAACCAGATTCCCCCTGGAGCATGATAATGTGGCTGGAGAGGCAGAGGAACAGGTAAAGAATGTGGAGAAATTACTATCTGCTTTGCCACAATGATAGTCCAACCGAGCTGGAAAGAGGAGCAGAGAACTGCAGGGGCCGGCGTCAGCCTGAGGCCTTCAGAGCTCCCTCTCCAGCTGACCTCCCTCTGGAGTCTTTATGTCAGATAATACTGTACAGTGGTCACTACAGTCCACAGGATGAGAGATGATTCATCAACACAGGGCGCAGAAGTGACTGTTGTCTTTCCAGGCATGAGTTGAGGACTCTTGTTTTGTTTCAGGAAATTGGAAAGTTAGTTAGATCACAGCCCGCCCAAGAGCTTTTCTTTCTTCCGGGACAGAGCTTCATCTATAACTACAGTTACTAAATTCTTGAGTTTAACTGGAGCTTCGACATGATCTAGACTAGCTGTAATCTGCTGTTCAGTGTCATATAATTATGTCTGGCATATAAAAAAAATCAAAGCAAGGCAATAATCCTTTGGTTTACCTCCTTGAAACTCATCCTTTTATTTCTACCATACTGTAACAATAAAAGTTTTGTTTATTACAGGAATATCCCGGCTCGAAGAATGTAATCAGCTGTATTTTGTAGTGAAATATCTAGCTAATGTTTGACATGTATATTTGTGAGATCTTAAAATCCTTTTAATTCATTTCATTCAGCAATGACAAATATTTCAGAAATTAATTTCTCAGATATTACCATGGAAACAGTTGTTTTACACACAGACACAATACACATGTTAACCTCCTTGGATAAAAGAAACCTGTTCATTTATTTATTGAACAATATTTATTATGCATCTACAAGATGCTAATCATCGCTAGGCAATCTGGGGAAACGACATGACAGCTAAAATGCAGTGCTCTTAAGAAGCTTAATGAGGAAGAAAGATTATGAAAAGAGTGGAATGAATAAAACTATAATTAAAAAATTTAAATTTTGGTTGAAATAAAGATTAAAGCAACTAGACAGTGGAGAACAAAGAAAATTCAAGGCTGTAGTAGTGTTGTCAGAAAAAGTTACATTTCAAACGTGTTATCTAAGCTGAAACTGGAAAAAACGAGAAAGGACTATGCATAGCAGGGGCTCGTCAGGATCAGTGCAAACAAACCTGAGGGAGAAAGATGCTGGTCTGGTGGAAGAATCGAGGAATCTCTGGCTAGAGTGTAGTAAGCACAAAGAAGACTGGAGAGAAAGAATTTCATCTGTGATTAAAATCTGCACATGCACAAACTCATGTGTGCACAAACACACACACACAGACGCCTCAAGCTAATAAAGTATGAAGATTATTTAAGAGCCTGGGCCTGCAAAAGATAGTGATAACCTAGTCTAGGATGTTGGCAACGGAGACAGAAGAAATTGAGGAAGCTGCTTATGTAGGGAAATTAAACAATGTCTATGGATGCTTAATGGTACGTGTTTAAATAAAAAGAATCCATTACTGTAAAAGACACATTACAGTTAATCCCCTTCACAAAGCTCTTCCTCACTTCAAACGCATGTCTCATTGTCCTTCTAATTTCTGCTGCACTTCTGGAAGTCCTCTTTCATGAGTGTTTCATTGTGCTGTCCCAGATAACTTAATATGAATGTTCTCAATCCAAAAATTTCACCTTTATGAATATTTTGATTTTGAGGAAGAGTTAGAAGATGCTTCATACGTGATCCAATATATAAAGTGGATGAGGACACACAGCAAATCTTTTGAAGTCTGACTTTCTCCTGGATGGCACTACGCAAGCAGTACTCATCACACGTTTAAAGACCTTATAAAGATCTGTACCTATAAATCACACCTTATAAAGACACTCAGGAATGAAAACTTCCAGAACTGCTTCAGAAGGTGGGAAGAAGAAAGAAGAAAATCTATTCAAACTAAGGGTGAGAATATGAAAGGAGTTAATTCTAATGTGTCTTCTGTTGCACTAATTTTTTAGATTAAAGTATTCACGGTATATTTTGGTCACTTCCCACATCATCAGCCCTGGGGTCTTTGGTTTTCGTAGCCACAGTTCACAGGAAGGAAGCTGAGGCTGAAATAAGAGAGCAGGATTTTCACTTACAGCCACGATGAATGACAAAGATGTGCTCGAACATCATCTTAAAGGTGCTGAAGCCCTTGTACTTTCTGAGCTCTCATAAGCTTATCAAAGAAACAAAATTTAAAAACTTTGAATTTGGATGGCCTGTGTGACGCATCTCTTAGAAAAATAACTATGAGAATAGGATCAAAAATAAGCACTGGCTAAAAAAAAGAAAAAAAGAAAAAAAAAACCTCATCCTGTGGCATACTTTACTCAAAAGCATTTCCTATAACATTAAATGAAAGGAAATAAACTTTATACAAAAAGTACAGACAATTATCCCTTGATAAGCAAAAGCAATGGATGGGGTTTTTACTTTATTTACTTATATCCCATCTTCTGTGTGGCTTTTTCTATTAAATATGAGACAATAAAATGAAATTATGGTATTTTATAACTCTTGTGAAATAGTAAATATAGGAGATTTAATTTTAACTCTCCTGCCAGCAGGCATCTGTAATGATCTATCTGCATACGCAAGAGGGAGTCAGGATTGATTTTAGAGCAGATTGAATTGATGGCCTCAACAAAATATATAAAATACCACTTTGGGTGGAGTTGGAAGATGGCAAATTAATAAGGTACATGAAACAATACTTGAAACCATATATAACACAACACAGTTCGCTACACACATGAACTAACTAAAATATTCTGTAAATAACCATTAGGCAAGGGCATATAAAGTACATGAAACAAATTTCTTTTTAAACTTGAGTATCAACTTGAAGATATATCAAAATATGTATGAATATCTATCTCAGTAGGCAAATGAAAATATGCCAGATTTGAAAAACATCTGGAACTACAACATTGCTGATCCCGGTAATTTTTTGATAAAGAATATTCATCCTATATATCGTTTTACCAGTTTTACTGAATAAACCAAAATGTATTTTATTAATATTGTATTTGTAGGCTTTACTGTTATTGTTATATATTTATGAACTAGTTAGCAGCACCACATGATGATTCCTGAGTCAGTGACTTAGAGGAAAATCTGTAGCCCTGTATTGGAAAAACTCTTCCTCTGATCATATGTATTTTATTTTTCATGGGGAAGGCAGAAAAGACTCAGAATTTACTCTCTCCCATGAGAATTTGTGGACTCGTTTTGTTTTATTTTGTTTTTTGAATTGTGTTTTTTCAAATCCAGTGAATCAACACACAAAACCACGTAGGGTCCACATCTTCTAGGAAGTCTTTGCGTATACACTGGAAGTTTTGTCTCTCTTGCGTGTGACCACTAATGCTACACATTTTATTTGGTCTCTTATTCTAATTGACACTGATGACTTACAGCGCAAGTTGTGTAAGAGATGGCTTTCAAATCTTCAAGACTGGGACAATCTTGGGATATTCTTGTTTATTTTTTAACCCTTAACTTCTTGAGTTAGAATTTCATGTGGGAGATGGACGGGTACATGGATATGCTTGTTGCGTTTGTTCTTGGGTGCCAAGATGAGAGGCATACTTTCAAAAAAAGGCATAGTGACCCTAGAAGTAGGCTTTAGGAAGAGGTTTTGTGCTAAAGACTTAAATTGGGTGCAGTTTGGTACCAGTGACGCTGACATGTTCTCGGAAAGACAAATAAACAAATGATAGTAGTGCTGTATCCAATAAGCTATGAAGAGACAATGCTGACACACTGAGGGTGAAAAGGTCTTCCGGACCACTGAGACAGGTGGCGCATTAGAGGTCAGGATTTCTAAAAGCAGCTTCTGAGAAAGGCAGGTGCTGTGGCCCATGGATTTACGATGTGATTTGGCGTGTGGGGTGTGTGCGTGTGATTGTATATTCATCTATTTGTGTGTATATTTTACCTAATGAAGCTAAGACTCCCTGAATTAAACAACACTATCTTCTGCTTGTTTTTTTTTTATTTTAAAAATTTTTTTAATTGCATTCTTTATTGGTACACTTTGCATACATCTCACACTCACAGATAACATTGGGGAATTTGTACCAATATATGACACAGTCAATTCTCATTTTTACCCATATCCTCACCCACACCTCCCACCCCCTATATACATGCTCTTTTATTTTTTTTCAGAATCATATTTATTCCTTCCCCTCATTACATCTCCACATCAAATTTCCTTTGGAAATTTCCCATTCTGAAAAGATTGTCATACTACTAGAGCTCATTTGCATCTACTGGTGCTCATATCAATGAGAAGATCCGGTATTTACCTATCTGTGCTCTGTTGATTTCACTCCTTAGTGTGTCCTCCAGGTGCATCCATTGCACCTAAATGAATCAATCTTGTCATTCTTTATGGCAGAATAGTACTCCATTTTATGAAAAAACTACATCTTCTTTATCCAGTCTCCAGTTGATGGGCATTTGGGTTTTTTCCAAGATTGAGCTATCATGAACTGAGCTGCTATGAACAGGAGTGTACATCTATCTTTCCACTGTGATTTTCTAAATTCTTTCGGGTATATTCCCAGCAGGGGTATAGCAGGGTCAAATGGGACCCCTAGTCCTAGTTTTCTGAGAAATCTCCACACAGATCTCCACAAAGGTTGCACAAGTCTGCAATCCCACCAACAGTGGAGAAGGGTTCCTTGATGAAATGAAATTTCTCTTGCATTTGTAACCTTCCAAAATTGTTGCATGTTATTTGATCTGTGTCAAACTTAGTTTATTATAAAATCTTTCAAGCTTACTTTAGAGAAAATTATAGAATTAGTGGTCAGTATGATTCAGTTTGAAAATATATCTTGCTCTGGGATACAAACAATAGACAATATTTTCAGCTTATAAAGTAAAGTTTGTAATCTGGATATTATATTTTCATGAAATAATAGAGAGAAATGTGGAGAGGAAAGTAAACTGAAAGAAGAGTCGATACCTCTAAGCTATGCTCTCAACTGTGGATTTTATCCAACTAAGGAAAGTTAGTTACTGAAGGATTCATAAAACAGGGCAAAAGATTTTTAAATTTTGCTAAACATTGATATATGGTACATAAGATGTACAGAATTCAGAAAAAAAAATACAGGAAATAGAGTAAAATAGAAAATCCTAGCACAGAATCCAGTTCTCTTGTTTTATATAATTTTATATAATTATTTAATATAATTTAATAGCAATAAAGGTAAAGGGAAATAATCCACACAAAAACATTTAAAGGTTTTATATTGGCTATAAGAGGGCTCAAGATCCAAATATCCACCTAGAAGACTAAAGACTTTCACTTAGTGTTTTTAAAAAATAAAGAATTTTGTGTACTTCCTCTTGCTTTTGTATTCCCTAAGTTACACCCCTAAGATATATACTTTAAATGGTCATCTAGTGCATCTAGTTCTTAGGACAAGCTGTCTCATGCAAGAAAAAATGACCTGCGGCCGGGGATTTAGCTCAGTGGTTCCAGTGTTTGCCTGGCAAGTGCAAGGTCCCTAGTTCGATCCCCAGTACCACATACCACAGTGCTGGGCATAGTGGCTCACAGCTGTAATCCTAGCACTTAGAAGGCAGAGACAGGAGGATTGTTGTGAGTTCAAGGCTTGCCTGGGCTGCATAGTGAGTTCAGGGCCCTGTCTCAAAAAAGAAAAAGTGACATGGAATAACACTTTGAATGGCTAAACATATTTTGGTCTAGCCTGGATTGCCAAAGTGAATTATCCAAAACATTCTGGCAATATCTTTCAAATGGATAGGAATGTGACTGTATGTGAAGCACTGCATATAAATAACTGAGGATAATCTGCATTGTTTAGATTCACCATCAATGTTATAGCTTGATTTTTCTTGTATGAATAATTCCCATTTTCAAGGCCCTCCCTTCTTTTAGGACTTAACCTGAAACATACTTTTTAAAAAAATTTGATTATGAACACAATGGCTTTACCATGGCCTTTCCCCAGGTATGTGTGTGTGTGTGTGTGTGTGTGTGTATGTGCATGTGTGTGTGTGTATACCTAAGTATCTTTATACAATGTCACTTCAATCTTGATGAATGTGAATCATGTTGGCTCATTTATGAATGGCATAATGTTTTGTAAGTTGAAATTCCTGCTTTAGGAAGCAGTCATAATTATGTCAGGAAATTCAATATTAATAAGCTATCAACAACATATGAAAATAGAAAATAAAAAGTATACAACACTTTCTGCACCACTACTGATGTCCCATTTGTTTATTGATTCCTTTTATATTATTATTTAATTCACATGACTTCTGGAGGATTTCATGAAAAGAAAATTGGAGCATTACCTGAGAAATTGGACATGCTTCAACTGCA
Organism: Thryonomys swinderianus; assembly: GCA_004025085.1. NCBI lineage: Eukaryota > Metazoa > Chordata > Mammalia > Rodentia > Thryonomyidae > Thryonomys > Thryonomys swinderianus. Next base: position 11,661 of record PVIC010019706.1, read on the forward strand.
GGTTCCAGGTTTGCCACCAGCATCTTCCTAGACAACAGGCGTGTATACCTGAGATCTAGAAAACTATTCAAATGTTTGCAGTAGAATAGACCTCTTACCTCTTGTCCAGCCTTAGAGAGAGCTGTGTCTTCTAAATGTCCTTTGGGAGTGGATTTTACCAATCAGAAGCAATGAGCACTGCTAAATCAAAGGGCACAATCAACAAGGAAACCAGGTTCTATGGGCCATCTTCACACATTCTCCAAAATATAGCTCTAAGCCAAGTCTCATATCAAGTCATACACTGCAAGTATGGAATTGACAATAGTTTTAGGCAAATTAAGGAGGGAAGATGTAGGGAATTTTTAAGTAGAATTTTTTTGTAGTTTTCTCTGAGACAGGGTCTCACTTTGTAGTTCAGGGTGACCCTGGGCTCACTGTGTAGCCCAGGCAAGCCTCAAACACATCAATCCTCCTGCCTCTGCCTCCCTAGTCTTGGGAAAAGTAAGCATTTTCTGAGGCATGAAAGGTGCCTCAAAATAGAATAAACTAGAAGGAAATAATTTTGGGTGGTACTAAAGGTTTAAGTTTTTTACTGCTTACTTTTTAATACATTGGGGAGATCAGCGATAATGTTAAAAAGTGCCCGCCATCAGATATTTATCCTTCCATCCATCAATTCATTTAGTCAATACTTATTAAATAGTTGCTACATCCCAAACATTGTTGTAATAGCAGTGAGGGGGGAAATCTCATAGATTACCGTGCCTGGCACCTAAGAACAAGTCGATAAATCATAACTACAAGAACTCATGGGCACTGTTCTGGTAGATCCCACGATGCTGTTATGCTTGCTAAAAGAACAGACTTTAGACATATATTGCTTGTTCACTGCTCACCTTTTCAAAAGTCATTACAGCCAGTGGTACTCTACTAAGTATGTCTTAGCTCATGAACATTAGTCCAAAATAAGATTTAATAAATACTGTTAAAGAATGGAATTTGGATATAGACTTATGGATAAGTTATCAACAATGTTTAAGTCCAAACCATCTTCTTGTACAAAGTTCTGGTTTTTAGTGCCTTAAAAAGGTTGTTTTGTATGTCTGTGGTTTCAAAAACAGTTTCAGTTCCCACAAAAATTCAAACATAAACCAGAATGAATTTCTTCTTCCTGACATTTCAGATGTTTCTTTTTTCTGCCAGAGATATGTATTTTGCTTTCAGCTTCCCTTGAAGTTTAATACATTTTGTATTAAATAATTAAGTATTTGACTTTTCAGTTATAAACTAACTTTATCAGTAAAAATTGGAATATTTAAATTGAAAGTTAGATGCATATTAATAAATTTTAATAAATTCAGCTCCAGAAATTTTTATATCATTCCCATGGAATAGAGGCCCATTTTAAAATTCAATTTAAGTCAGAGTGGCTCACGCTCAGTCCCCATTTGCCTGCCACACACCATGCCCGTGCAGTGTGCGTCTCTAGAGGTACCCTGCCTTGAATAAATCTCCTTTTTTGTTTTGCTTAAAGCTAAGTGTGTTCTGGTATTATGTAGTCAGTGAAGATTTCAGCTCTATTCACATGAGTATCTTATATTTTCCACTGATGGGGTAGGCACCTAATATTAGATAAAATGTCCAGGCTATGGCTGTCTGCATTAAGTAAAAATGAAATGTCCAACGTGGCTTACCTGAGAATCTTGACTACAGTGGGTTTATGGAGTATTTGGAAGATGAAGAATCACCATCTTAGCCACTTTTTCCCCAACAAGTCCTGTGACAAGTTTGACATAAATTAGACACAATAAACACTCTTGATGAGTAATGATGAGGGAACTGAGAACACTAAGATCTTTCCTTGCTCAAAAGAGTGGTTCTTGGAATTAGATCACCCAGAGAGCTGTTTATTTGGCACAGTTCTAGACTCTACTCTGACACCTTCTGGTTTGGTAGTGTGGGGACAAGGGCAAAGTAATTGTCATTTGAGTTCCTGGCTTATATAAATGGTGAGAGAAAACATTTTCAATTCTGGCATGATATTCAGACAAAATTGTTTTGAGGTGTGGAGTGAAGTGTAGTCGTAATACCTCAGGTAAGCTACATTGTCGCGTATTTTGTTCTGGCTAAACCACCACACTCCTCCTTGGGATGTCCCACCAGCATCAGACACTCTTTTCATGTATATGTTTTAGAAAAACTATTAATGGTGATGAACTTAATTATGATTGACCTCTACCCTGAGGTTACCAAGAAATCATTTCTTCCTTTATGTTTACTCCTCACATACTTTCACAAGCTCTGTAACAACTGCACCTGGGAAAAGAAGTTCTGTGGTTGGGGAGGTGGGGGAGGGGTTGCTAAACTGCTCAGAGAGACGCTTCTCAGTCCCTTGACTTTGTGACGAGAAAATTCAACACGGTTATCCCATGTGAGTGGAAGATTCCTTTTTACCCTGATAACCATTAATATACTCGTACTCTCCCAATAAGTTATTTATACTTGAATTATTCCCTTTTGTACTTTTATCTATGTCTTTTAATGAAACCAGAATGCTTCAGATTCTCTCTGCACTTAAGTGTCAAGGCAAATGTGTTATGTGTTCCTCTACAGTAAACATAATTGATTTCGTTCTTCTCTAATCTGATTATGCTGCACCCTTATTTGAGTAACCCCGGGCACTGTTGGGCTTGTTAAGATGCCATGTCATCGATAAATAGAAAGGACCATAATAAGACACCAACAGTGATGATGACCGACATCATAGTGGACACACAGTAGCAGGAAAAAGACAATGTTGTAAGGGATTGACCTACAATTACACCACAAGTCAAAAGAACCCTTTGAGAACATGCATGGTTTGTATTTCAGGCATAGGTAGAAACTGAGCTTCCTTAATGCCATACGAAAAGCAAAGAATAACACTGTGACTTCTGTCCCCCCGATTTCACTCCAGAGCTCCTTCTCTTACTGATAGCTTTAATGCCTTAGCCATGAGTTCGATTCCGTCCAAAGCTGTTGTATCACTTGTCAAATTAACTACCAACACGACTCATTAAAAAATACAACGAGGCCACTATTTCTTAACAAAATGGAAATGTTTGCAAAGTAAGACTGTGTTTTGCTTTTAAAAACAGAGAATTGGAAACCAAGATGTTATTTTGTAACTTTAATGCATTGCCAGTTTAGTCAGTGTGCTTGATGCAATGCAAAGAGAGTAACTATGAAAAGATTTGAATGTAGGGTTCAAACATTTGTTTCTGTCATTAGTCATAAAGCCGTAGGGATCCTTCTGCAAACTGAAGTGTTAATTTTTTTAAAATGCAATTTGAAAAGATCACTGGAAAACACAAAGGAAAGCAGAAATATATTGTGACTAAGCCAGCCATGACAGTGCCCATAAAGGAAGATCTACTCAAATGCTCCAGAGAGTGGCAAGGTGATGGGATAAAGTGGAAATGGAGCGTGGAGAGGAGGGAGGGGGTGCTAATGGCAACGTGTCCTTCATTGCAATACTATTTAAAATTCAAACTCCGACTATATTTTTTGATCAGACCACGTAAATGTCAAAACAGATCAAACATATTCATCCCTGACGACATCTTGGTATGAACCAGTGCGCCCTTCATTCCTACTTTTTGTTCTGTGAAGTCACTGCCCTGGCTACTGTGTTAGGTTAGTTCTTGTTGAAATTACGTGGTAGTTATTTACAGTACAAGCATACACTGTACTTTATATTATACTCGCTCTTGTCTAGTGTTTCAAACTGAAGTACAAATAGCACAGAATCATAACTATGAATTAAGATAATTTCCTGAAATCCCAAGAAATAACAGCATTGAGTTCACAGAATTGCCAATGAGACGAGCACATTGAGCAGTCACTGAGGCCAAGTGTCGGGGCCTCTCTGAACTGTTCTCTGAACAGTGGTGATTCCTCTACTCCCTGTCCCGTGCTCATCTCAGGAGACACTTTGAAGCTTTGCTGGCATCTGTTAGCCACTAGCTTTAAGAGTACTCCTCATTGGGAGGGAACGTGTGCCGCTCGTCAGAAAGCTTGGTCGGTCACAGTGAGGTTTGTGCTGAGGGCCACCCCGGCAAACACTTGTAACCCAAGGAGTGAAATGCAAAGAGAGCTGTGAAGACTCAAGATTTCAGTCCTCTTCCTCCAAGATCCTCTGGAGAGCAACACTGCAAAAACATAACAATCCCAGGTCTCATTCTAGATGCCTGTAAATACTCAAATGGGAAAGAAACCTGTAATTGCCCAGTGGAGTTTTCCAACACACTTAACTTTGCTCTTTCAAGCCACAGACACCAAATGGACGAAAGGTAATGTTCTTAATTTTCATCAACTCATCAAAGCTGAGGTTTCAAAGGGATGAAGTTTTCTCCTTCATCTCGGCACAAACCATCCATAACAATTTAGAAAGCGGAAGTGGTCTTTGGTCCTGGGGCCACAGTCTCCAACCGCAAAAGGGGGAGTCACTAAGCTTTTCAAGGCAGGAGCAACCGTTTTGTTTCGGTCAGAAATGCTGATGTCAGTTTTCTGTTACAGGTCATTCAAACAGTAAGCGCCATGGACAAAGATGAACCCAAAAATGGACATTATTTCTTATACAGTCTTCTTCCCGAAATGGCCAACAATCCAAATTTCACCATCAAGAAAAATGAAGGTAAATAAATACACTTTGTCAAATATGGTCAAACGTATATTGGAAAATAGAAAGCAGTTTCATAACATAGCAAAAAATATTCTTTATTTTTTTATTCACCCTGAACAGCATAAATACAGTTTATCAACCTAATGGTAAGTTCATTACATTGCTTACCTTTTCCAATATTGAAATAACAGATAAGAATATTGTGCGTATGATAATTAATTTTATCCTAAGGAATGCCTCAATCTCCATACTTTATAAAATGAAGAGTATGATTTAACCCCTGTGAAAGTCTCCAGAAACTCTGAGATACTGAGATATCTGTCAGAAGAACCATCTTGTGCTTTGCAGTTGTTAAATTTTAATTGAATGTTTACCAAGTCTTTAGGGAATGTCCACTCTCATTTTCCTAGTTGTGGGTACACATTAGAAGTATTTGTTTTAAGCCTGTTCTGACTTTAATAATGGCAATTAGATCAGAAAATCCTTCTTGAAGGGCATTTCTTATCAATATTATTTGGGAGTTAACATAAGCTGATTTTATTGTTAAGTCTTTCATTAACAGAATATTTAATCCATCACATTGTTTCTTGAGAGGCCGATGTGGATTATCATTTTTAAAAATATTGTCTATTTCACGTGAAGGTCGTAGATCATTTTTTAAAAAGCCTGTATGATATGTGAAATAGTTCTCCCAAATACCTATATATTTAATAAGGACTTTTAACTTTGATTCTAATGTATTTAAATTAGTTTTAGTTGTTTGAAGAACATTAGCAAAATATAAATATTGCCTTAGGCAGTTTTCTGGCTCTACCAGAGTGATAGGTTTATATTTCTGAATTGTTTATATACCAGCTATACTGAAATAGAAGAGTCAAATTTCTCCCATGACATCTGGAGTTTATTGTATATTTTGTTAAAACTCGATAATAAATTTAAAGAAAAATTATTTTAGACAGTAACATTTCATGTCATATCCAACATATTTTTCCTTACTTTTTCACATAATGCTCTTTAGCCCCTTGGGTTTGCTTTGATACAGGTGGTTATAGTACAGAAAAGAAAATCAGAAGTCATATAGATGTGACTCACTTAGCTTATATATTATGTTACAGATAGAAAAATGAGGAAATCTTGCTTCCTTGCTTCAAAAAAATGGGTAATCATTTGTTAATTACCCTTAAGATGGAACTCCAACCCAACAACAAATGTTTTTCTCATCTATTAATGCTGCAAGATTTCTCATTTGTGGTGGTCACATAAATTTATCTAAGGCAAAAATCCCCATAGGATTCCAATGCTTAAAAAAGTCTAGGCACTCTATGCTGAAGGCCATGCTTATTTGGACAGTAAGATAATCACTGTCTAGAGTTAGTTCTGGATTTGAAATACCATAAATTTTAAAATTCTTTATAAAAAATGTTTTTTGGTTCCAAATGCTCAGAAATTCTAGATGTTTTCTATCTAGCCCACCATTTCAAAAATATGTTTGTTATAGCTCTGCCCTGGAAACTGTCACATACAAAAGATGTTGGATGAATGAGAAGGTACTAAGTGCCAGGACAAGCGTAATTTTTATATTTTATTTTTATATTTAAAAGCACGTAAGAAGAGGTTTAATCTTATGGGAAATTTTCTTCTAATTTTTGAAAATGCAGAAAGGAAGTGTTTTTAGTCATAGGAAACCTTCTGGCCTGTCATATATATATATATATATATATATATATATATATATATATATATATATATATCAGTAAACACTACAATCAACACCTGAAGTCATGTAGATGATGTTTTATTCTGTAACTAAAAATATAAGTTACATTAGCCTGACACAGTGGCACATATCTGTGATCCCAGAACTTGGAAGCTCGAGTCAGAAAAATCTCTGGAACTGGAGCTGGCCCGCATAGTGACTGTGAGGCAAGTTCGAAGAACGTAGAGAGACCTTGTGAAAAGCACTAAAAACTTGAATTGATGACTTTGACTTTTCTAATAGAGTATTCCTTATCTCTTGAAAATTTAACCATGCAAAATGACTCAGGATACCTCTGACATTCTGTGCCATGATTGTTTATTTTAAGTTACATATTTCCTTCTTGCAAATCGTGACCATATAATTTATTATTCTCATGGGGACTTTTTTCAAGCAAAAGGAGTTGCTGTTTATATTTATGTCTGGAAAACATCATAAAACAGGGCTGTCTTGTAGAAAGTAGGACATATGGTCACAGTGATTTTGGATTTAGAATCCAAACATTCAACATCTCCTCAAAGAATAAATCTTGAACTTAGTGGTCTTTGGAATAGAATAAATAATGAACTCATGAAAAAGATATGCAAAGTTTATGCACTATTTCCTTTATATAGATCAGGAATGCTTGGCTTTTGTGCTCCATTGCCCACTATTTCTTTGCTATCTCAATAGTTACTTCTAAAACATAAAATGTCTAATCTATGAGTTCTAAATATGTAGAAACAATTAGCATAATAGAAAGTGATTGTCAAATTTAAAGTCTTGGTTTAAAGAGGTAGGCAGCCAACTCTTTTGGGGGGGGGGGTCTGTTGACAATTCATTGTGAATGATGAGAGCACATGAAAACAATAAAAACTCTGAAACTGTGGTACTTGTGTATTTTAAAAATATGAAAAAATCAAGTCAAATCGTATGCCATATTTGAAATCAATTTTTGTTCTTAAAGTAAACTATAACCTATTAGAATCTGATGGTTCTCCATTGAAATCATTATGAATTGCCAGTTCCAGCCCACCAGAACAATACACAGATTTGGGATTGGTCTGTATATTCTTTTTTTGTTTTGTTTTTGAGACAGGGTCTTGCTTTGTAGTGCAGGCTGGCCCTGAGCTCACTATGTAGCCCAGGCAAGCCTCGAACTCAGCAATCCACCTGTCTCTGCCTCCCAAGTGCTGGGATTACAGGCGTGAGCCACCACGCCCAGCTGGTCTGTATATTCTTATCCATAATTTATGGATGAATTACTTTCTTGTGTAATTTGATCTTTAAGGGAGATTTGGTAGTTTCCAAGGAACTTTCAGCCAAGTCTTTCATTTAAAAATTATTGTGATTTTTCTTCTATTTTATGTTGCTTGTTCCAAATGCAATTTTCAGCCAACTAGTTCATAATCAAAGAAAAGAAAGAGAGAAATGAGCTGTCTCTGGTATTCTACACAGTTGGATGATTTCACAAATAATTCTCCTTCTAAATATATGAGAATTATATTTCTGCCAGAATAGGAAGACGCCCTTCAAAGTAGAGAAACATAAAAGTAAAGGTCAAAAATATGATGAGTCATTTATGACAGGTACACAGCAAAAAAAAAAAAAAATCACAGCACCTTGAGTTTTTTAATCAGATAGCTCAGACATTGGTTTCTCCATCTTCTAGTTGGGTTAATTTAGACAAAGAGGTTTGCTGACCACATTTTAGTATTGCCCACATTCTAACCGTGGAAATGGAAAATACCCAACAATTCAATGTCACAAGACAGGGAAGATAAATGGACCTTTTACAGATACTGAAATATCTTGCTTGCAGGAAAGTTGAGGTCTGCAGAAACCTGCTCTTCTCCAGCCTGCACACTGTAGGTAAAAAACGTCTCACTGGAATTGCCTAGAGCACAGTCTAGTGAAATAGAAGCCTTCATGGTTTACAGTGAAATGCTTGAATTGTGCATACAGATAAATGAAGAAAAAGGAAGAGCTCTGCCCTCTAAGGGCAGCCTGAGGGAAGGCCAGGGACAGACAGTGAACCTGGGTGTGGTTGCATTTTGTTTGTGTTTAAGAAAATACTAAGGGAACCATAGAGCCTTAGGTTCCTGACTCTTTGGGGTGATATCACCTAAAAGACTTAATATCTGTTGGTAAGAAACTCATATTAAAAGCATTAATTTGATAATTGATCAGAATAATGTAGCTATTAATAAGGATTTGAAAATATACATGCCTTGTGATCTCAGGGTTCCTAACAGTTACCAGTTCACAGTATGACTCAGGTTTAAGAATGTCTACTTTAAGTGAGTAGCACACTTCAACTGTATATGTTTTATGATTTTTCCGACATGTGCATGTATCACTAGTAAAATCACTCTTATTCTGGACAAATCACTGTATGTTTCAATTCCTTAACAATTCCTACCTGCTTTTCCAGTGTGCAGTGATGCATATGTGCCAAAGAGAATATCTCTTAGGTCAGAGAAAATCACTTGTCAATAAATGGGACAGAATCATTTGCATGTGAACTTAGCAGTTCTTAACTTCTCATGTTATGTTCTTATCCTCTGGCATGTGACTGTGAACTACATCTCTTTGTAGCTTTTACTCTACAGTCTTTAAGGGTGAGCAGTAATTTTGAAAGGGACTTCATCAGTATTTCAAGATGCTGACTCTTGCTAGATTTCATAGCAAGAAATCTGCTTTGTAATATTGTAATGTATTGTAATCTAAAGATTAAATACAAAAGACAAAAGATTTTTTAAAAAGAGTAAAATAAGAGAAAGAAGAACAAAGAAAATATCTGCATGCTTCTTTGTTTTAGTTTTGAATATGAGGATCCTTTTTCTCTATTATTTCCCACATCTTCTTTGCCATAATGAAAACTGGCTTCCTCCATACAGTGGGTAAAACCTACTTCCTATGTTTTAAGGTCCCTTTCCATTCCAATACATCAAGTTGTGGGGATCACTACTCCATGGAATCATTTCACACAGGTTTGGAAATTATAGACAATTTTTCTATGTACATTGGACCACCTCAGCTTATCTCAGACTCCTCTGGCTATGAAATCAAAACTTGATGCCTGAAAATAAAATAGGTTTCCTTGTTTGAGTCCAAGGCCAAGAGCCAACTTCTTCCATTTTATCCATATGACTTCTCTTCTATTCAGGATGTCAATGTTAAGCAGAAACATCTCTATTCTACCTTGAGCCACCTACGGTGTCCAGGCAGAATTACACCCCAAAGACCTTCCAGTGAGTCTCACAGCAAAGGCCACCTGGGTAGTGTTCCTTCTGGACTCTTCTCATCTCTATAACATTTTCCACCTCTCCAGGATGCTACGATGCTAAGAAGGACATTTCCAAGTGACATTTTTTTCCCATCATATTGTTTTTACAAGAACCTTCATCCCCTCAGTTACAGTGGATCTATTGCTACGGGGTTTTCCAGATAAGCGTTCTTAAACAAGTATTATAATTAAAGCTTATATATCTATCTTTCCAATATGGCTACATTGCCTACACTGGTCATTTAGTAGAATTTCTCAGAAGAAAACACACAGCACCAAACACTGAATATGGCCTCTCGCCATGTAAACTTCAGATCTCATTCTCATGGAGCACAGAACTTTTCCACAGTGAAGAAAAATATAAAGTAGTGCTCAGTTGACATCAAACAGAAATTTCAAGGCACCCCAAATATGTAGAATAACATTATGCATACATGATGCAAAGGCTTCTGCTTTGGTAATTCATAATTTATTGTTTATGCTTCCAGCAATATGTTGTTAATAAAAACCCATTTATGTTTCATTTTGTCGCATAAAGCATAATTAAGGGCAAGTGCAAACTAAGAAAAATAGATAACAGAGCTGCACTTCTAAATTGTATGTGGCTGTACAACTATATGCAGAAATATTCTTCGCTTAACCTCATGTTATTTTCTGGTTACCAAATTTTCATTCTTAAATCGTAGTGCAATATACCATCAGAAAAGAAGATTTTCTTTTATAAATATTAAAAGTCCCCAAATTATTACTCTGCTCAGACACAGAACTCTCCTCAGTATCTATATTTCAGTGCATGTTATAGGAGACAATTTAGTTCTGAGATTGCTGGCTAGTGGGATATAATTTAGACACACAGCATAGATTTATATGTGTGATTGTCAGAATGAGATTCAAAGTTGGGAATCACAACAGTTTCTCTGTCAATTTTTCTAGCAATCATTTCCGGCCCTTGCAGAGCATTCTAATTTTAAAAGAGAAAAACTTTAAAAAAAAATAAGAAATCAGCACATGCTTAGTTGCCTTAAACTTACTTTGGCCATTTTAAAGACGTCCTAGGGCAGAACCTTTCCTATGAGAACTTTGATTTGAAAATCTGGCTTCACATTCTTGTAAAGAAACGTAAAGGGATCAGCTGAACATCAAGAGCGATATAAAGAATTACTTAGAGAAGGCTTTTTCATTCAGCGAGTTTTGTATGTGCCACTTTTTGTTTGTTTCATTAAAAAATATGATTGACCGATTTATCTTCTGCTTCCAAGCACAAAAGTAGTTTCTTGAATTTTGTGGATATGAAACAAACATGACTATCCCGAGGACAGCGCACCCGAAGGTTAAAATTGAATGTGGAAGCAAAGTGAGCCGCCAGCCTAGGTGAATTCTCTTTTTCCAAAAATGTATTAAGTGTAGCTGACAATCGTTTCATCTCTCTTCAGCCCAGAGGTTGCATTTGGGATGAATTTAGACACAACCTAGGCACACATGACCTTCTTCCGAGGATGTGACCCAAAGAACACACGCCCACCGCTTGGGGCGCCTCGGGTTATTAAAGAGGTGGACAGAGGAAGGTTGACAGGTAACTTGGTAGTCAGGTAATTCGGCAGCACGAATGGGGACAATTCACAGAGACAAATACAGCAAAGATGATTGGGTGAGTTAGAATGAAAGACCGAAACAAGGCCTTGTGGACAGAAGAGAAAAAGCTTCGCGGTGAGAAATACGTAGATTTGAATCCTCGCTCTCCTCTTACAACTGCGATCTGTAAGAACTTCAAGAAAATATTGACCCTTGACTTCTGTCTGTAAAATGAAAATCATATTTACCTCTATGTTTCTCTGAACAATAGAACAGCAATTCGAGTAAAGTGCAAATAACAGTAACAATGATTCTGTGCCAGATTTACTATCAGGAATATTGGAGACACCCAATGAAATATACTTACCTTCCCCTTTCCTCTTTTTCTTCTATATTTTTTAACTTCCGGAATGGCTCTCATTGGCTCAATGTGTAAAACAAAATATTAAGAGGCAATCTGAAATAAGGTATTGGGAGATAATTAATAATACTATACTCTATTTCAGCTTACCTATTGCGCCAGTGTTTGAATATGTCCGGTAAAATTGTTCATAAGTAAAGCGAAGCAAAAGGAGAAATGGGGGGGGGGTGATATTTGGGTAATGTAAGTATTTCTGTGCTTAGAATGCTCAATAGAGTGACCCAATGGAAAGTTAAAAACGAAGGCTGCCTAAAAATTTTAGGTTTCCTCAGGCATAAATTTATTTTCCTATTGCCCAGTGAGATATTTATGAGTTGATAGAATTTTTCAGGTAAAAATATCTTACCAAATCACCAGTTTGTGAGGGTATTGAATGTTAAATCTGGCATCTCAGTTGTCACTAGGCGCATCCGTAACCTCAGCAGTCCTGAGAGCAGAGGTGGAAGGATCACAATTTTGGGCCCAGCTGAGAAAACTTAGTGAATTAATGAAATCATGTGTCAACTACCCCAACAAAACAAAACAAAAGCAAAACAACAGCAAAAACAAAAACAGGATAAGTGTATAGCTCATTAGCAAGGCTGTGAATTCATTCTACAGTACAAACGGGGCAAAAAGACAGGAATTTCAATTGTTTTTTTTTTAAAAATAGGGCACTACCCAGGCATGGTGGCTCATGCCTGTCATCCCAGCACTTGGGAGGCAGAGGCAGGAGGATTGCTGAGTTTGAGGCTTGCCTGGGCTACACAGTGAGCTCAGGGCCAGCCTGAACTACAAAGCGAGACCCTATCTCAAGACAAACAAACAAAAAAAATGGGGAGCTAAAGGCGAATATTTACTTCTCCGTGTACACACCTTGTTTTAAACATGCCAAACTAGTGACACTTTTTAAATTATGAAATTACTTTCTCCTTCTTTTCTTCTGGAATACATACCCTCTCTGCCCCTTCCCTAGGCAGCTAGTTTCCAGTCATTTGTAAGAGCTCAGTTTCCCCTCTGCTGTGAGCACAAGTACATACTCAAGAGTGGCTGCAGGATCTGTCCTCTGCTTTCCTCTGAAGCACAGCGCAACACAGCTGTCTCCTCCACTGTCCTCTGAGGTTATTAATAATAGATCATATCATTATTCACTCATTTGTTTGTATGATGCCTATTTATTTAGTGTCTACCATGTCCCAGACATTGCCCTGGGAATTGAGTACTAAAGTAGCGAATAAAAGAGGCACTGCTTCCTCTCTCCTGTACAATTTATTTTTGTTATCCCCAGGATTCAGTCTTTGAATACCAATTTGAATTCTTGGATAGAAAACTATAATTTAACATGCACTTTGTCATACAGTAGAGAAATTTATAGATGAGTCTTCAAAATAGAATGATTTAAGGTGGAATGATCGCACATTCTCGCTTCTATGCTGAGCAGACTTTTCTCATAAGGCTTTCCTCATTGGCGAAGCCGGCCCCACCTAAAGAAGAGTTAGAGTGACATTTATTTCCTCTTTCTAATTCTTTGGTCGGTCAGAGCAGTGCTATACATCCATAATTATGGGCAGCTAATTCTCCTTCTACGTTTCATATAGCATCTCCATTATGACTAAACTGAGGTAAAGGGTGTTGGAACACATCAGCCAAACCATTTCAGTCGTAGGGTCAAAGCATTTCTCTCTTCACTCTTACTAGAATTTATTATAGTTTTGATCCATATCACATCATATATATATATATATTTCTTCTTTTTTCCAGCTTATAAGCATCACTGGTTTGCATACCTGTCAGCAAATGAGGTTTTGAATTTCAATGTATGATATTTTCTGAGACTTCCTGGCTCAGAATAGAATTAGGTTGGTATCTGGGCACAATATTTGGTTCATTTCCTTATTATATCTGTTCTATAAGACACTGATGCAAAATGAATATGCTAATGCACTCTGTAGAGAACGATGATAATTGTTGTCCTTGAAGCATTCTGGGTTACTCACTGTCTTGCGCTCATCCTTACAGCGTGGCTATTAGGATTTCTTTCCTTCTTGAACTGATTTAAAATAATATTTTTAGGGATGTGCGGCTCTTTGTCTTAGTGTAGTCTGGAAGAAACATGGTGGTGCATCTGGGGCCGGGTTTCATCCTTTGCTTTTTGTCAGACGGTCAGTGGTAGCAAGGCCAGTGTCACCCCACAGTTTAGTCTCCTCTCATCCCAAATGAATGGATGAACACTAGAGAGCGAAGTTCTTATCTCTTCTCACATCTTGAGTGGCCAAACTCAGTACCTTAGATAGTACATTGTAAGCTTTGGAGCCAGATAAATCTTGACTCCACCAAGTAATGCAGAAAGGACATTGGATCATTTTAAACATTCCATAATAGTTGTTAAATATTTGACAATACTCAAACAAAATATCTATGGTGAACAAATAGAAAAATATATCCTGAAGGACAGAGCCAGTGCCTGTAGTTCATGTAACGGTTGATATGCTTTGTCTTCTTTGCCAGCCTTCAAAATAATGAATATGGAAGAGATTTCATATTAGCAATTACTGCATGTATCTCCTCTGTAGAAAAGATTAGGTTGTATTATTAAAAGATATCTTTCCATAATATTATGGTTTCTCTTTCTCAGTACTTTTGGGCATGTTTCAGAATTGAATTGTCATTATATACTAAAAGAAGTCAATAAACATACTATAATTGATTCTCATATTTCCAAATTTGAGAGAGTATAATTTCTAAGCCTGGATACAAGACAGTATAAGAACTTCATGAAGATATTTAATTATCTCATTCAGTTTTTATTTATCTGGGGAATCTATGAAAAGAATAGACACAGTAAACTTCTGAAGAAATAAAAGGATGGTTTTATGTCTTCCACTGTTTCAGGAGAATGGTCAGAAATATAGATAGTTAACTGAAAGGGAAAGGATAAAGGATGTTTAAAAGTTTTAAAAACCAATTGTCATGAGGCATTTTGGGAAGAGCTATAAACTCTATAATCATAAAACTTTGCTTGGTTACCAAAAGAAAATTAATGAAGTGATACTTAGTATTTTGAGTATATCTGGATTTTTTTTTATTTTAGTAGAATAGAAAATGCATCCTTTATATGTGAGGGCTGTATGAGTTATGTTTCAAAAGCTATCTTTAAGTAATACTACCTTTTATTTTAGCAGAATAACAAATGTATCCTAGCTGTTTAAGAGTTTTTCACATCCAGTTTTACTTATCAATTTAATATTGCTATTGAAAGTAGATTGACATAAATGTATATTATGTATATCAGTTATATATGAAAAGGTTTTTTCAGTTCATAGTGCCAAATCTTAAAAAGCACTTCAGTCAGGTGCTAAAGAATATGTTAAGAGTCAACCTAAAACTTGATTTTGATATGTTAATAGGCTAAAGTTTTATAAAGAAAATTTTTAAATGGTTAAGAGACAGTTTCCTAATATTTGTCATCTCTTTTCCTTCAAAGAGCAACTATAATATATATAGATATAGATAATAAAAAAGAGTTAACAGCAAAAACAACTATGACAACTCAAAAATATTGTCAATAATTGAAAGAAATCTACATGTAATAGTCTTGTTTGGAAGATCTATTGTAGCTCTTGGATTTAAAAACAAATTTCTGTCAATCATAAAAATTAAATAACCAGTGCTAAATAGATGTTATTTTTGATTTTTCTATATCTTCTAAATAACTCAAATTCTCCAAAAATAGACAGAAAATATCCAGTGAATACTTTTGGAAATTTTAGAAGTTTTTTTTTTTAAACACAATTAAGACTTTCTTCCGTGTACATTATCATATTTCAATGTTAATATATAATCACTGACCTGTACACAATGCATTAGGAAAAGGAGACACAAATAACTCATTAATTTTTAAAAATAAAAAGAATAGTTTAAATGTGTTGAATGGAAATTAAAGGCTTTTAGATTACTTCTCACTTTCTAGAAGTGTGACTTTGTAGTACCATGATTACACATAACCACTGTTTCTACATTTTTAGTAATACAAACTAAAATTTAAAAATGAGTTAAAGCATAGGAACAAAGGCATGTGAGATCCTGACCTGAGTCTTTTCCTCGTAGGACCTGTAGAGAGCTCATATAGAACAAAGTGGCAGCTTGGACTGGTGCAATGCAAATGTACATCCGTGTGGCTTGCTGAACCTTTGGGCTGGCAGGGTTCAACCGTTGTAGTCTAAAACTGTAAAATAACATTTCACTAAAAAGCCAACATTTAAATACAGCATTTCTGCATTTGTCAGATACCTAATCTAAGGATGTCAATACATGAACAAAATATAGAATTCAGTATTTCCACGGATATAACTGAGAAGTGCACATTTGCTTATGAATGGAACAAGAGAAAAAAGGAGTAATCTATGAACAAGAATAATTCTGGGTTAAATGATGATGTGATATAGATCAATATTCCAATGAAGCTAAAGTATTGATGAACTAAAGAGCTATAAATAAAGGCACATTTACAAAGACAGTCATCATTTTTATATTAGTCACTTGCTTAATTTCTTTGTATAATGTCTTTAAAAGTAATTGAAAAGTCATTAACCAAAAAGTACTTGCTCATTACTCTCAAAACCACAAATTCCAATGTGAGAATTGAAAAAGGTGAATCTAAAGTCCAAATTTATCTGTCCAAATTTTTCATGAAATTGCATTAGTGGGATATGCAGTAGGCTTTATCTTTGAGCAAGAGAATGGGGGCTTTTACTGTCCATGAACTTGATATAAAACTTGTTACTCTAAGGAAAGCAAAAGAGCCTGTGTAACTCAGAAATTCATCACAGAAACCTGGTTATAGAGAATAGGCAGAGACACTTGACAATTTACTGATTAATTTCTGTGCCATTCCCAGCTCTATTTCTGTGGCTCCATTAGCTATTGGATGTATATAAGCAAAAACATTCTCCTTATGTTGAAATGTAAAGTACATTAGGTTTTTTACCTAAGAAGGCCAAGACTTTAGGGAAAAAAAATATTGAAATGTAACAGAATTGTAGGAATAAGGAAAGGCATAGTCTATCATGCTATGGTGCTATTATTCATGATTGCCTATGATTCTTGTCTTTCTCTGCGCTCTAACACATGAAAAGTTATCAGAGACATCCATGATGAAAGCAAGTGTGGGTAGAAGTGACTGATCACACGGGACCAGGAAGCCATTTTCCACAGAATGGATCCTGTCCCTAGATTCCATCATCTATAGACCTGGTCTTTGATAAGTTGCTGCACCTTTCATCCTTCGTTTTCTCTGAAAATGGTTCCCTAGATGAAATGGGCCCAAATAACACAAATATCCACTTTAAAGTACCCGGTAAATGACCACATCCGGGTTCTTTTTCAAAGATGTTTTGCGATAGTTTTCTTTTCTTGTCCCTCCAATTCTTTGTGTCTTTGCTATCTCAACTGTTCTGAGTAGATTCTCTCTGTAGAGTGCAAAAAGAATGGTAGAGAGAGCCCCCAGGAAAAGAAGGCCTTTTTACAGTTCACAGCTTGCTGTTTTTTATCTGGTATGTGCTGAAAGATATTATGTTTTTAACTTCAGGGACTGTATCATTTATTGGAAAAAAATTCTATGTTTGGCCTCCGGAGTGCATATGTGACTTGACTGAACCGTCTGTGTGTGTGTGTGTGTGTGTGTGTGTGTGCGTGCGTGTGTGTGTGTATTTATAGTGGTGAAATATTCTCAGGACTGTTGCCCACTTATGTGGTCTCTCTCCTGAAAAAGGATTCCAGCTCTGCAGAAAGTAGGAGCTCAAAAACCATCCTGTACTTCCTGGGAAAAGCTCCTGATGCCAGTGAGGTCTCGCATGTCTTCTTTTCAGGAGCAGCTCATCTCTTTGCCCAGCCCTTGAGCCCATTAGTCTATAGGTAAATGATGATGACCCCAGCTCCGACTCCAAAGGACAGTTTCTCCTCGGCTACCTGCAGCAGAGAAACCCGAGAGGTCTGTCCCAGCCTTCCCTTCCACAGGACACACTTGACTGATAGTCCCAAGCCAGTCAGAAGAAATGGAGGAAGGTCAGTCTTCGAAGAAAATCAGATTTGGTAAATGCACAATAAATAGGAGTCACAGAAAGGCCACAAGCATCTGTAAATGACCTCAGCAGAGGGATCCCTTCCTTTCCCTTGGGGAGAAGCTTCTCAGAGAAGAATGACTCTTCTTTTCCAAAAGTTATGAACGGCAGTTGTCTGTTTTGTGACTTACATTGCATTACATTGCAATATGTCATTGTGAGATGTGACATAATATAATGTAAGTGACAGGCAGCTAAAATTTTATAGCAAGAAAACTTTTTTTTTAGATCTAGAATCTGCTATCAAATTTGATAGCAGCTATCAATCCATTTTTTTACACATAGATCAAACGTTTGTTGTTCATGAAAAGCAGGTCATTTTGAAATATCCACAAACACTTCAGTGCCTACACAACTAGATTCTCATAAATCAGCTAAAAAAATTACTCCAAAAGTTGCATCAGTCTTTATTCAAAATCTGTTTTTCATTTTTGACACCTAAGCTATATTGTTTTAGGTAGAGAATTTAGTTTTCTTGTAGATAATGCTGAGCAGAGATGATCAAATAAGTTGTTTTATTATCTAAACCAGAGCAGCAATTCTCAACTAGTGGTGACTTTATAATCCAGAAGATGGCATTGTCATCACCAGGAGAAGGAAGATTCCACTGGTAAAAATCCTCTGGTCCCAGACGCCATTGTATAAATGAATCAGCCCCAACATTGTCACAACCTGATGTGCAGATGACTCAATTGAAACTTTCATCAATCTAGACTTGCCCTTTCTTTCTTTCTTTCTTTCTTTCTTTCTTTCTTTCTTTCTTTCTTTCTTTCTTTCTTTCTTTCTTTCTTTCTTTCTTTCTTTCTTTCTTTCTTTCTTTCTTTCTTTCTTTCTTTC
>PVIC010019707.1:0-30291 GCA_004025085.1 Thryonomys swinderianus
TCTGTGGTACCAGGGATTGAATTTGAGACCTTGCACTTGCCAAGCAGATGCCAGAACCACTGAGTAAATCCCGGCCCTACGTCACATCTTAATTCCCTTTTTCACTCCTTTTCTTACTCTCTTTCCTCCTCCCTCAGACTCTTGTCCCCTTCCCATTTGAGAAAAACGTATATCCCAATTTCCTATTATTTGCCTTTTATTTTGCTTTTAATTCATAATTTGAGTTTCTCATATAAAGGGAACCATGTGATATGTAGGCTCCTATATCTGATTTATTTCACTTCATATGATGGGCTCAGGGTGTACAGCTACCGCGTACTTTTGCCAAAATTTCTACCTGTCCCTGAAATGGGAAGAGAACAGAAACCGTGCCTCCCTTGCGCCCGTGCGCGGCCCGTCTCGCCGCTGCCCCGCTTGCCCAGCTGATCGGCAGAGACGCTACGATGAGCGGCTTCTAAAGATAAATGTGTGCCGGTCCTTTCCGTCCGGTTTTTTCCCCAGTGGTAGTTTTTTGAGGCGAAACAGTATTTACCAGGTCTGCTTTGTTGTCTTAGTTGAGCAGCAGAGGCCTGTCAAGCTGAGAAGACACGGGTCCTGGAGGCCCCTGAGGCGCTGCCATGCGGCAGGACACAGACAGGGGCAAAGCCCCAGGGAGGGGAGGGGACCCTGAAGCAGAAAACCAAACCTCTGTCTGGGAAAGTGGAAAAACGCTGGGAAGTTTCTGGAAGGCTTTTCTGACGTAACTCCAGATCGGGCTTTACCGTGTTTAAAATATTTCCTTTTAACCCTGAATCTGAGTATCTCATGGCACAATATTATGACATCTGTTGAATGATTAAATTGTAAAACATAACAGTAATAATTTTAGTTTCTTTTTTACCTCCTATTTACACAATACCTTCCTCTTTGTATGTGGTTCAAAGTTATAAATATTGTTCTGTACTGTAGGTGGAAGACACGTCAGTGTAGATGCCAGACCCCCAAGCAAAACTCTGGATAAGGGCATAGTAGCCAGACCGAAAATAATACCAGAAAGGTCATAGTCACCTCCAAGAAATCTCCTCGAGGCAGAAGCTGTTACATCACAGTGGGTTCTGCAGTTGAGGGGGGGCCACACAGCAGCACACTCTCCCCTTGTCTTCCTGGCCTCATTGCAATTCTTTGCTAATGTGTGCTTTGGAGCCGTGGCTGGCAGTTCATGGCGTAAGGACAGTCGCCCTCTTTTGCCAGCCTGTCCGCATCATTTGAGTGAAGCGTGACCTTACCTTGTTCTGCATTTAAAGTTGTAAGTTTGGTAGTTCGATAGCACTGCTACTGTTTTGTTTCAATAAAACCATTGTTTTTCCCTTAGGCCACATAAAATACATCTGAAGTAGAAACTACAGTCCCACTCAGACATGGCATATTTATCTGCCTGCTCATTAAACTTGTATTAATGTCATATAATGCCATAACATAAAAATAATACAATGATCAGCAATAAAAATGGCCTACAATAACTTGAAAGGAATATCTGTGTGATCTAAACTTTTCTGGAGGTCTTTCTGTGACATTTAAACTACTTCTGTGAAAACTTTTATTTTTAAGTTAGTCTTACTGGTATATTTTAGGCAGATATAATAACATTCTTCATAGGAAGTTTGTAGTTGTACATGCCCTATCTTGCTTTTTTCCCATTCCCATTCCCCTCCCCTCATCCCTCTTCCCCTCCTTATTGACAAAACCTTTGCTTTCCTTCTGTTCTTTTTTTTATTGTCTTTTAAAAAACTTAACTGCATGACTGCAGATCATTTTGTATGAAGTGGTTTACTAACCTGGGGTTTGTGGGAGTTTAGGATGAAAGACCAGGGGTGGAATACTACTCCACGTGAGTGAATATGAAAAGGTCACGTAAATTACCAAGACGTTTACTTTTGGTCAAAATAAGTTGACATAGGTTGTGACGGTGTGAATGATGCCTTACTCATGTAGACTCAGTGGTATTAGTGCTATCTTCTGATGAGTGCTTAATTTGAATTCTGAATAATATGATGAATTAGCTGGCAAGTTGGAAGGAAAGATTATTCTACTGATGCAAAGATGAGCTCTAAATTAAAGAAAGCTCTTACGATCCAAAGGAAAACAAACGAGAGCTCAGGCCAGTCCTAGCAGGCCTCACACAGACAGGTACCCAAACGGCAACCCAAAACTCACTTGTTTATTACGGTGTGCCAACACTCAGTTAAACTTGAGTATTGAGGCTTTAATTTAGAAAAAACAACTTATGTGTTAACATCTTTAGTCCTAAAAAGTGTGCCACAGGTTAACTAGCACTGGCACAGGCTGCGGCAGTGACAGTGACAGTGCAGCGTCAATGATGAGGACGAGGCAGAAGATTGGGAGTTGGATACACAGAAGAGAGTCTGTTGATCAGCAGCATGTTGCGCTCAGACTTCTGGAACCAGGGCTCAGAGAAATGACAGTATAGATTATTAGGATCACCGTAGATTGAGAGAATGAAGGAGAGTGGGCAGAGGAGCTCCGGTGTATCGATAGGTCAGACAAGCACAGAAGTAACAGGGCTACCGCCCTGGTCCGGAGTGAGGGAATGCTGTCCAGTGAGGATGGAAGACTCACGCGGTGAACAGAGTACACGTTCATGCCACGTGTTCACAGTAGCGTGCCTGGAAACTGGAAATCCAAAGGCAATGACTGAAATCCACATTCCCGCTTTGTGTTATTGGACTGAGCTTCAGGGTCTAATTGCACCGTAGGCATCATGTAATGATTGAAGTCTGCAGAAATTGGGCGGCTTCTTTAAGCTCCTAGCACTAGTGACTGACAAAGTGGGAGTGAGAAGAACTTTATTCCGCAAGTTTATGCAGTGAAATCCTATTGAAATTAATCTTAAAGGCAAAGAAAGAGTAGGATTCCCCCCCTTTAAGTAACTAGGGCTATACTGAATGCATGAGTCTTACTGTTTTATGAGAGTACATCTGAACAAATCGCAGTACTTTAAGGTATGGCAGTGCTCTAGGGGTGCTCAGGTGTGGCTCCTCTGGACACAGGTGAGAGTGGTTTATCATGGCTGCTCTCTGAGCAGTACAGGCCATAGGCCTTGGTGATAACCACAGTTTGCTAGTTCTTCAGGCAGAACAATATCTGGTGGAGGTATGGCTGCTCTCACCTAGATTTCAAAGAATACTTTAGAAGCGGTGAAAGCCAGGACACAAAACTGTCACAGGAAGAAGGCCACCTGAGAACATCCCGCTTGAGGAGTACCCGCTAGAGCCACGAGGCCAGCGATACCCTCAGAACTTAAGAACTCATCACCACCACCACGCAGCCCCTGACAGGGAGAGCCTCAGCCACCCTGCTCCGACCCACCCCCGAGAGCTTCTCTGTAGCTGCACGCTGCCCTGCCGTGGGAAGAGGGACCGGACCTGTCCCCTGTGTGTCCAGAGGCAGAACACCGAGTCCAAGAGGTTAATTCTTATGTACCTGAAAGCCCTGTCCGTGTTGTTTCTACTCATGATTTCCCTTACGGGAAGTAGCTAAAGTAATTGAACTCTTAGTTCAGAAAGTAGGATGGTTGTTATTGGGGTTGGGAGACAGGGAATTGTTCAATGAGTAAAAAATTTCAGTCAGTATTAAGTTACAGAGGTGTGCTGTACAACAGTGTGCACATGGTTAACAACATGGAACTATACACTTCAAGATTAAGAGAATTATGTGGTTTTTACTATAGTATAAAAAATGAGGAAGGCAATGCCTATTGATTTTTTCTTAATCTCTGCTGCAGTGGGCGGTTTACAAGCACACATTCATACAGTGTTTTTGGAAACAGTTCATATGTCTGATCATGTAAATTCTATGACCATTCTACATAAATACATTCTACATAAATATGAGGGTATAAGTGTACACTTCTAATTACTTTAGTAAAAGGACCATGTAATATACTTATGTAGCAAAACTGCTTATCATTTAGTTACCTAAGTGTCTCTAAAATATTTACCCTAAGATAAAGTCAGTTAAAAACTCTGAAAAATATTGTTCTATCATTTTTATCATCATAAGCTGAACTGTGCTTCTGGGTGCCTTTCTGTCCTATAGCTCTATAAAAAAAATCAAAGTAACCTTCGGTCGATACCTTTTATTCCTCTGTAGATTTTCAGTAGCGGATCTCAAAATGAATATTCCATTGATTTTTTTTTAATTTCAGAAAATGGCATCATCACATCTAAATACATGAAAGATATCCTGGAGGGTTAAAAGGCCAACATCTTATATACCTGATATTCTTCTCTATTTTGTCTTTACTCTTTATATCAAAGGCAGTCGAGAAAGAATTTTTTAAAAAACCACCTAAATATAAAAGTATGTAGTTTAGCATTAAAGCAGGAAGAAAGGCATCTTTGGCCTTCATGGCAAATACTGGCTTGTGTCTAGGAAGGGCAGCATGGCAGTGAGGGCCTCAGAGAGATGTACTTATGAAAAACACTGTGTGTCAGGGCGTTTAAAAATGAATTCGTTTTTCCGGCTTGCCAGGCTTCCTTTTCAAGAATTAAAAAAAAAGTACTATTGAGTTCTAGTGCAAAAGACAGTTAAAAGTAGAATACTGGTTCGAAGTAGATAAAGCACTCAAATCAGTCATTTCGGTGAAAGGAGCTACAGCTAAATGGAGCACGAGGCAGACCTTAGGCTGACGCGCAGCGCCTGTCCCCACCAGGGGCCGGGCCGCAGCGAGACGTGCGGCCTTTTCGGATGACGCGGTCCCTGTGGTCCCTGAGCCACTGGTGCCCGGAAGTGGAAAGAGACGAGATGTGCGGTAATGAACCTGATGGTTTTCCAGTGAAACTTGACTAGCCATAGTAGGCCAGCGGCTGGATTTGGCTTCAGACCATAATTTGCAGATACCATCTTAGAATTTCAATCTTGCTCAGTCACCTTCTTAGTCAGCATATCACGGTGACATACGCGGATCCGTACTGACAGCACATGGTCTACGGTAGCTGAAGCTCCGAACAGCCCTCTTGCCTGTCCACAGATGAATGCATAAAGAAAAGGTGAGATTTATAACGAATAGAATAACTTCTCTGCCATAAAGAAACTAAATTTGAGGCATTTTTAGGTCAGTGGATGCACCTTGAGACCATAAACCTGAGTGAAACAAATCAAACACAAGGTTTCATGTCACACTGTTTCTCTTGTATGAGAAACCCAAAGTATAAATAATAAGGAATACAGAGAATAGATTCTGGAAGTAAAAACTTGTTCAAGTGGAAAGGGAAGCAGGGAACGGGAGCTGGTGGGAAAAGGGATTTAAAGGCGAAAAGGAAAAAATAGAGCTTTTGCTAAATGCAGAGAGGGAGAAGGGCTGGAAGGAGGGGAAAGGGATTTTTAAAAAGTTTTGGAACGTGTCCTGTACCTGTGCAAATCCTCCATGATGAACGTGTTCCTTAAGTGCGCAAACATGGACGAATGAAAGGCACCGTGTAAACGCAATTCACTCTCCTCCAAGATGCAAAGGCTGGAGTAGATGATCTCCAAGGTTCTCTCTAATTCGAGCATTCTAGACTTCGGGGAGCTGGCCATGGCATCTCTCACGGACTGTTACCGCGACTGTCCAGACGACAGCTCCCGTCCTGAGCCAGACGCTTGCTCGGTGCCCTGGGACTTACGCCTTTGGTTAGTAGGACTTCATTATCAGGCAGCCTTATCTGAAAAGATCTCTACCAAACTTGAGAAACCCGCACACTCAGCCCTGGATTCTGGCTACCTAAATTCTGCTCCTTAGGTAGCAAACTGAGCAGGAAGTGCTTCTTTAGACAGAAGAAAATAGAGTCAGGAATACCAGTGGAGTGTCATATTCCCATAGTCACCCTCATTTTTCAGCATTTTATCTTCCTTGTCTTTTCTCACTAGACACCCCGTTTCGACGTGACCACTGAGTCTTCACAGATCCAATGTTTCAGGCTGTGTCTGTGGATAGTTCTTGGTGCACTGTCCGCGCCGCCTCGGCCACTAAGCGCCGAGTTCTCAGCCTCGTCTGCTAACTGCTGCCGACAGGGAGCAGCCGGTGTCCTCCGCTGCAGCGTTCCCGCTGGCCCTTTGCTCTTCACTGGCCTGTTCCGGCTTAGAGGCTCTCGTGGAGAATCTATTCTGTGTTTCTTAAAATACAGTTTTTGTTAACATTCACTGTGCATGCTTTCATGTGTGCTTTTTTTTTTATCCTTGATGAGCTGGCAGGCAATCTTAATTCTCATCAGCTGTGGTTATAGAACAAAACTTTTTCAAAAGGAGAACTCTGAACAGTGACTTAAATGGAGGCCCCAAAATAGCTCTATAAAATATAATGTTTAATATAAGTCCTAGTTTATGTTTAACTATAAGTTACACAACTAAACAATATAGAATTCTGAGGGAGAAATTAATATCCTAAAAACAAGGGTAAAGAATTATATATTTCATATGTCACTGAGGATTAGTCATTCTTAATAAATTAAAGTCATATCAGGCTAAATAAATACACAATTCAATTAAAAGTCAGTAGGGGTATTGCTCTGATTATTCCTTATTTCAATTACAATTTGATAGCATTAATATTCTTATTTACATAATAACCTGTTGTATTAAATCTGAGTTCTTCAGAGCCCCACAAATTGGTAAGATCAAATTTTTGTAGCATGGAGTAAAAGAAATTGGGAGCTTACTGTTGAAAATAATAGGCTCCTATTCGCTTATTTACAGTTGGTTATGACTTTTTGTTGAATCTTCTATTTGTTGTAGACATTTTTTAATTCTAAAAAGACCTTCAAAGTGATGCATCATTGTATCCACTGGACATCTTTGTATTGCCATATAGAAGAAATATTTCATAATGCCAGCGATTTTTTTTTATTCTCTTAATGAAGAAAACCCAGGCATCAGTCAGCCAGGGGCTCCAGTGTGTCAGGAAGGCTGATATTCATTCTTCACTGTCTTCTGCTTTTCCTAAAAGCATTTTATGCTGCTCTTCTGCTGTCATTCTAAGACTCCAGGCTTTGTACTCTTATGTACTGTCTCTTCCAGTTGCATTTCATTCCTTTTCTCTCAGAAGTGCCAAGTGTTTTTCAACCTTCCAGCACCTCTTTGCTTCAGGGCCCTGAACTAAGCCTGTGCCTGTCCCCGGACCAATCCGTTGGGAAGGATGTTGGATTTCATTGGCTCATTTAAACCACATACACTCACTACTGAGGATACCAGCTGGGCAGGTGCAGTCTTCTCAAGGGAACTGTGGTGACTGAGGGAAAGTAGGCGACATTCAGCGAGTACAGACTCTCCTATAGCTCTTTATTTTTTTAATGCAAAATAACTTTGAGTAGTAGTGTTGTTACATGCTAGACACATGCTTAGTGCTGTAGATACATTTTAGTTTTCAAAACTATCTGAGAGATAAATGGCAAATTTCTGTTACATTGAAGTATAAAAGAGAAGTTGCCAAGACCACATGATTAATCAGACCTAGGTCGGGCTGTTTATGTTATTATCCCCATTATCAGGACATCTCCCTAATAAACCTGCTGGATGTTAAGAATTAAACATCATCTTAGAAAATCATCATTGCTGTAGAATTTTCGGAAACTTTATCTTTCTTGGTTTCACGTGCAGTACACTAATATAGAAACAAGTTTGTAAAGTTATGATTACAAGAGGAAAGTCAGTTGCCATCACTTGCCTACTTTGAGCACCGCTACAGTGGTCAAGTAGGTACTGCAGGCCGTATTCACCCAGATACATGTGCATAAACATACATCCTGTGTGCTGCATATATGAATATAGCCTAGATTGCAAATTCTGAGAGCTTTTCTGTAGAAAGAAGCATGGAGCCCCAGTGAAGAAAGTAAGTTGAGAAAATGGCAGTTAAAATACTAATCTCTTATAGAACTCCAGTTTAACATTTGGGGGCCTCACAGGAAAGGTGAATGATTCTTTTTTTAAAGAACATATATTCCATTCTAATTTACTTTAACTTCCTTCTATGTACTATCAGAAACTATACATAAACACTAAAAGGGAAAATGAGAAGCTATAGTTTTTAATGTTGTCTTAGAAATGAATGTAGATTTTCAGGCTGAATTAATTGTTTGATATCGTAGTCACTGGCACTAGATGGATCTTGAGCTATTGAAATGTGGTTAGTGTGTTTGAATTTTAAATTTCATTTCATTTTAATTGGTTTGAATTTAAAAACTGGTATTTGACTCAATTAGTGGAAAATTTTAAACATGTTGAGAACTTATAAATGTGAATCTATTAACTGTTTCTTGAAATTTATATATATATATATTTTTTTTTTTTTTTGAGATGGCATCTTGCTTTGTAGTTCAGGCTGGCCCTGAGCTCACTTTGTAGTTTAGGCAAGCCTCAAACTCAGCAATCCTCCTGCCTCTGCCTCCCAAGTACTGGGATTATAGACTTGAGCCACCAAGCCCAGCATTTGTGGTATGAGGTACTGATTGCCAGGGGGCCTGAGCCACCACTCCCAGTGTTGTTGTTATGTGGTTACCGGGGATGGAACCAGGGACCTTGTGCTTGCTAGGCAGGCGCCGGAACCATTGAGCTAAATCTCTACCCTAAATGCATATATTTTAATACGATATGTATATTATACATAGATAATTTAAATACAATATTCCAGAAGAAATTTTGCATTTTAATTAAGGTATAAGCATAAAAATAGTACATTTCAGATGCTTAGAGTATATGAAAAAATAAAATATCTCAGGTGTATTTTTAGATTGATGTACATCAATACAAAATGTTGAATTTATTGGGATAAAATACATTGTTAAATTCATTGTTATCCTTTTTAAAAATTATAAATCATGGTTAACAGTAAACTTTAAATTACTATTTGTATTATATTGGACTGAACTGTACTGTACTATGTTGTATTGTGTTGGACCAGTGTCTTAAGTTTTTCTAAGGCATAACTAGAATCTGTTAAACATACAATGTGCAGTTATGGTCAGTGACTAAATCTTATGAAAATCATAACATTTCTCCTTTTGTCTATCATTACAGAGATAGTGCTGTGAATATTTGTTTTAAGTAATCACTGAATTAGTACCACCTACTGCAGGATCATTACTTTTCTGTTTGTCTTATTTCTCTAACTAGTACTAGAGAAAGTCAGATTCTTTAGAAAATTTTAGTGAGACAAATTGGTAAAAATCATTACCTGGGAACAAGTATAGCTTTGACTGAATATTATTCTGCCTTGGGTGACATGGAGTAGGAAGCCTTAAAGCACTCGCACAGTGTCTGGAAGAGCTTGTGGTGTCTACTTTCTAAGAAGACATATTCTGTTCGTGCTAAATTTTATCCCCACTTGAAACAAATGGTGCCAAAAGGTGACAGAACATGTACCGCCTGTGTCAGATATCCCTCATAGGCCCTCAGTGTGATTTTCATCACAAATTTTTCTGCTGTTCTGTTGATTCCTTTAGGAGGTGATTTCCTCACCTTTCTGAGAAAGAAGAAAGATGAATTAAAACTCCAACAGTTAGTGACATTTTCCATAGATGCTGCTGCTGGTATGTTTTACCTTGAGAGTAAAAACTGCATACACAGGTAAGGAGAATATTTATACAGCATTTTTCACCTTTTTAAATACAATGCTAGAAAATGGTATATTTGCTATAATGTATCAGTAAATACCTCTTATGCAACATATTTTCATGGTATACATATTTTGTATAAGAATACTCTTTGTTAGTTGCTAGGGTTCACGTGAATACTTGTTTTCCTCTTAAGGTAAGTACCTAATTACACAATAACTTGCCTGTTAGAATTTATATTATTGTAATCATGAACGATAGTGCCTAGATCTATACCATAATTTAGTAACATTAAGAAACTACAGCCTTATAATAAAAAGAAATCATATGGGCCGGAGGGTTAGCTCAGTGGTTCTGGTGCCTGCCTCGCAAGTACAAGGACCTGAGTTCGATCCCCGGTAACCACATACAATGCTGGGCGTGGAGACAGGCCCACCAACAATCAACACCGCATACCACAATGCCGGATGTGGTGGCTCACGCCTGTCATCCCAGCACTCGGGAGGCAGAGACAGGAGGATTGCTGAGTTCGAGGCTTGCCTGGGCTCCATAGTGAGCTCAGGGCCAGCCTAAACTACAAAGCGAGACCCTGTCTCCAAAAAGCAAAAAAAAAAAAAAAAGAGAAATCATATAACAGCATAATAAAAAAATAATAATGAATGATGGTGAATTTGGCCCAATTTAAGAGATTTTAACATACCAGTTAGAGTATTTAAAGGAGATGTTGGAAAATATTCTGTGATTATGCAGGGTGTTTTATAGACTATAATTCTTTTGTATTGCTTGTTGGTGCTTGCAGTGATCTTTACTCCTGAATGTCAGCCCAGCTAAAACGTTGTCACAGAGTTCATGTCAATCCTTCATAAGGCCGAGTGTCCACACATAAAGTGAAGGGGGGACTGACGAAGTTTGCATTCACTGGAAACAGGGCATCGCACTGCACAGTAACAAAGCCGAGCTCAGGTCAGACCAAGCTGTTACAGACCACCCCAGGTGTTTAATTACTGAAGTACGCTTTTTTGAGGTTTCTCATTATGTGACTTTGGGCTTGACGTTCTGGTAACACTGTATAACACAGAATTATAGTAGAAAAATAAGATTATCTTCACCTTTACTGCCTGTTTATTTTATCTCAGTGGATATTCTTGACCTCAATTTTCTGAAAATGCTTTGTTTACTGTGTAGTTCTTGGAACTGAAACTACATGACGTACTTTTCAAATATGGTTCAACATTTACATATTTAAAATGCATCTCAGTGACGATAGTATTTTCCTGGAAATTAAAACAATAAAACTAAGGCACCGTCATTATATTTCTGTTTTACATTCTATAAACTGTATCACATTATTGGAGTTTTATTTTTGAAGACTTAAAAAGCATTTGAATTCATATAAGAATTGTATTGTAACTGATTTTTGCAAGGGTTAAATATTGTTTTGAATTACATTAACACATTGTTGCGATGCCGAGGTATTTTCCCTATCAAATTCTCTAAGTCACTCATTTGTCTCACTATTTTTTTCAGAATATCAGGCAATCTATAGCTTTAAGCCACAACCAGTGAACATTCATAAGATTATCTTGTCACTTACCAATATTTTTCTTTAATTTTTAGTGCATTGCATTTGAGGGAACCATTATTTCAGTTTCTTCTTTTTGTAATGACTACTTTTTTCATGTATGTGTGTCCTTTTTTTTTTTAATCCTTAGAGTCAAAACCACTTTAGGTTACAAATGATGATAAGCTTTTTAAAATGTATCCTTTGCATTAAATTGCAGCATCATCTGCTATAATGCTTCCCACTTTGCTTTCTAAGATTTTTATGCACTGGTAGGCTTTTGAAAGCCAACCTTTGTTTGACCACAAATCCTAGCAGGTTGTGCATAGACCTGAACTTTTGCCTATTCGGAAGCTTTCCCAAGTGAACGTCTTGAGCAGTGTCCCTGAGAGCGGGTTTGATGACTAGGTACCAGCCGTAGAGGCAGAGCTGAGTCATCAGGAGGGGCTCTTTGCCTGCAGGATTCCGGAATCGGCTACCAAGAGTCAGTAATTGGTGATTCACATCTGACAGGCATTAACACACAAGCTCCAAATCTGTTGTGCCTGGCATGGTATCATTTTTATCTTCTTCTCATTTCTGGTTTTTAAAATCCTTGATATGATTTTTCCTCATTAAACACTTTATAGTAACAAGATATTTTTGTATCATCACTTCTATTGAAATCTTCTAAACTCTCTTCTATTTCTTCTCTTGTTAAATATGGAACTAGATAAATCCTATCTTCAGCCACTTCAGCCACTTTACTTCCAGGAAATACTCGTTTTTTTTTTTTTTTTCTTCAAACCTGTGTAAACACTCTTTTTAGATGAACTTACTGTTTTCTTTCCACTTTAGTGGTTCACCAATACATGGTATTGTATTGAGAAAATAAATCTTTCTTTGTGTTCAAATTTTTATATTAGTGAATTGTGTTGTAGAACCTGTTCCCATAGCTAGCCTGTACAACTGTTTCCCTGATACTAGTAGTAATCATAGTAGAAAATAATCTCATTTATAGTTGACTTCATTTATAGTTAAACATTCAAGACACATTATCAAAGTATCAAAAATATACATAGTGCTTTCTATAATGAAAAGTTATGTTCCTATTTGGAACAATTTCTAATGAAGTATTTCAGAAATTAATTAAAATATAAACATGATCAAAAGTTTATTTTCAGTTAATGAGCAACATCCATAAGCCCCTTTTTTGACATTCTAAAACATTATTAAAATCATGTCTCTGAAGTAAAATTTGTTCAGAAAATACAAGCAAAACTTTATGCTTTAAATTTTATAAGAACTTACATATTTTGTTCTGTTACTGATTAGAAGTCACTAGGACTCCATATTTGAAAATATTTGTAATTGTCTCCCCCAAATATAGTCTCTCTAACTTCTGTGAGACACTGTTTTTATTACTATGATAATACAGCAGTGTCTTATTGTGGAAAAAACAAGTATGACAGCTATAAAATGGAAATATATATTTCCATTAAGAAATAATTGTATTTGTTGTTCTTGTGACTTCCACTTTACTTCCAGGAAATACTCTCAAGTTGTCACTCTTAAATTCCTAATTGTAACAGTTTGGGTTTATAGCTTGAGGACTCCTGGATTGTTTGTATTTTTGGTTTAGTTTTAGTCAGTTTCATTTTCTTTATAATTATTCTATTGACCAATATGAAATTTGCTATTGTACTTAACATTTTGTGACTATTTCAAATATACTGATCGATTTTGCTCTTCTGACAATTTTACAAATTTGACATTTATTATTACTAATTACTTTTATAAGATTGATTTTTATTTGGGGTCATGCCCATTGATGTTTTTGATATCTATGGATATTTAAAATGAGATAAAGTATTAAATATGTATTCTAATTACAGATGGTAACCTGTAGTATATTATGGGACATTTCTTTGTTTCCCCGTACTCTAAGTTAACTGTCATTACCAGAAAAGGCATTTTTGGAGGGGTGCGACATAATGTTTCTTTTTCCTTTTAAAATTTTGTACAGATTCCATAGTTTGTTTTACCACAGTATTGTTTTTGTCATAGAATAAGAAGAGTTAAAGTTTGTCAGGTCTCATTTGTTTTGTGACTCCTCAGAGATTTGCATATTTATTGAGAAATAGAGTACATGTTGAAACTTCTTAATGTGAATAATCTAAAATCTGGAATTTTGAGCACCGATTTGCTGTCATAAGTGCAAAATTCCATACCTTATGGATATGGACAGTTGCTTGTTCGTGCCAGGGAGCGCCCAACAGGAACACCACGGGGCCTGCCTTCAGATGGATGGAGGACAACAATTATGCAAAGAGATTATGCTAAAATAAGTAAAATTATATGGGAGTGGCATGACTGTGGTGGGGACTGTTGAGAAGTTTCGCAGAGTGTAAGTGAAACTTGATGGACACGGTGTTGTTCAAAAAGAGGAAAAGTATTCTAGCTAAAGAGAAGTTGAAAACAAAGTTAGAATGTTATGCATGTGAAGGCATCACTCAATCAAGGAACTTCAAAGAATTCATTATTACCGGGATGGGAAATTCAAAGAAGATAGGGCTGAACCAGGCAAACAGAAGTATTTGCACTAAAAGCCATGTGTACGGTCTAATTTAGCTAAGCTGGGGAATGAATATACATTCAGATGACTCTAAGAAAATAGACTGCTGTGATTTTAAACTGGAAAAGTAGTTTGAACTTTTAGACAAGTAGTTTGAACAAATTTCCAAATCCTGAAGAGTATATGATCTCATGAAAATAAGTTAGTATGAAACCAATTTTATTTTTAAATTTCACTGGATAAACTAATTTAGGAAAGTTCAGATTGCCCGGAAAAGCACAACATTTCATTTCTCACATGTGTTCTACAAGTAGATTATCTCATCCACTGATTTGTGGTAAGACTTAGGCATGTATACTTTTAAAGATAAATGGAGGGTGTTGTTTGTGTCTTACGTTTCGAGCTGTCGTACTTTGAGTTAGGAAGCCTCAAGAGACTAGTACAGCGTCTCTTCCTGTCTTTCCCTCTGTATTCACTTGGACTTTTATCATTTCTTCAGGCTGCTTCATGTTCTTCTTGCTCTAAAAATGACATTCCTCTACCTGTTTACAAGGTTTACGTGGCCTGTGACTCAGTGCTCTGTAACCATCTGGACATAATCTCTGTAGCATTTTCCCCCATTGAGCTTTGAGAATTTTTCTCTATTTTTTAACTGGAAATGATCATGCGCATCTAAGCTCTTCTAAACTTTGAATGAATTAACGAGATATTTTACACCTAGTACATTTAAATGTGAGGGTAAAACCAAAATAAACAAGTAGAAAAAATACGTGCACAAAAGTTAATCTTTTTAATCTTAACCCATCATTTCTACTTGATGACGTGCCCTCTACTCCATAGAAGGCAATTAAAGGCCACTTGAAGTACCTGAAGCCAACAGAGCTAAGATTTGATTACAAGTTTGAATATATTAACCTATATTTTAATTTTTATGTTCTAAGCCAATTTTATTGCAATTCAGATAAGGCGCTTCAGTAGTTTTAAATATGTCAACAATACATGGTTTGTCTCTGGTTTAACCCCTTTTTTTCCCAGCACAGTTTGGTATTTGTATGTTTAGTATGATTATCATATAAAAGATATCACAATGATATTTTCCAAAACGGTTTTATTCACTCAATTACAGTAATTACATTTTAGATTTAGATTGCCCAAAGTACTGTTTTACATTAAACAATTACAAATAGCTACACTTACTATTTTTCTCTTATGACAGGGAATCAAAACTGCTTACACAATAAATTTATTACCCAAAAGCTGAGTCATTTTATAAAATTGAAGGCCAGAAAGTTCAGCCAGCTTTGAGAGTCCCCACAATTAGGAAACAGGGAGGGACCAGGCAGCGTCTCTCTGTCCTCTGTTCGGTTTTCTTGTTCCTTCTCCCGGTCGTGCTGCTTTCTTTCCCTCTGGCCCCAAGAACTACTTCCCTGTCTCCTTGGCCAAGGGATCCCGAGCGGCACCTGAGTCAGTGCAGCCTTCTCGGCCCGGCATCTAAAGCCGATTGGTCCTTCGAGCTCCCATTTCAAACTTCTGGCAAGAAGACTGATTGGCCCACCTTGCGTTAAGGATCTACTCCCGTTTTAATTGACAGTGTGCGAGGTAGCGAGACGCGGGCAGGTCCCTGTTACAGAGGGACATTCAGGCGCTCAGGTTCCTGCTCCCCACGAAACGCAGGTGCATGGTAGAGGGACAGCACTGGGTCCCGACGGTCTCTGACAGTCCGAATCCAGACAGGTCTCTGGCCTGTGCTCAGGAGTCTGTACAGAGGCAAGAGATCAGCTCAAAACACTGACATGAGCTCCTGGTCACTGCAGAGATGTGGCTCACCACTGGCTGAATTCAGATTCTCATATCTTGATCAAATGGGAATGGTGATGCCTGAGCCAGAAGGAGCATCGAGATTGTGCAGCTGCAGATCGCTGGCTGTGCTGGCGTCCGGGTAGGTCAGAGCTCTCAGATAAGGCAGGCGGAGAATCCAGCCTGTGCCACTTACTAATGACTCATCTTAGTAATTTCAAGAATTACTGGTGGGTTGTTTTTTTTTTTTTTTGGCCAAATAACTGTTTACAAGTATTACTCATTCTTTTATAAAACAAAAACATACTCTGAGACGACCTCATCATTCTCAGGTCTCTTTTGGCAAGGTGTTTCTTTGCCAGTCTGCACTGCTTCCCTCTTTCGTGTCGCTCTGACGTCCTCTAGGCCGAGTGTCTGTAGGCTCAGTTAGCAGCTTCCGAGCAGCTTGGACCGCAGATCGGGGACTGGGACGCTCTGTGTGAGGCCAGCTGTACAGCGGGTTCACTGTGTGGCTGGGGTCCGCGCCACCCCCAGCCCAGCGCGGACTTGAACCTTTACCCTGCTTTATTTTTTATCATACTCCTTTTAGTCATCTGATACTTTATTTACAACAGGCAATCCTTTTCAGATCATCATCGTTAGACTTAATGGTATGGAATTGATCATCATTTAGTGTGAACTGTACTCTGAAGTTTGAATTTTGATCTTTAGCAACCTGGAGGTAGGGTGGCGCCTTTACCAGTTTCCGGTCCGTTCCTCCATCACGAGGGTGAACAGTGTGTACCAGTGGTGCAGAACCCGTGGTATATGTGTTGTTTTTCTTTTAAGACAAAAGATGTTAATGTACGAGTTGGGTTTTTTTGGAAATAAAACCTGAGTATTCAGGTTTAATTGCATTGTTGGCACTATGCAATAAATAAGTGGGTTCTGAGTTTTAATTTTTTAAAAAAATTTTATTTTGCGCTTCCTGGTACATTTTGCATATACATTATGATCATATTCAACATTAAAAATTTGTACCTGCATATAGGAATCATTTTTTTGCTTTTTGCCTGGCATTTATTTAATTTATTGGTATATTACATATACACATCACAATTACACTCCACATTGAGAATTTGTACCAGTATATGACATGACTTAATTCTCATTTTTCCCCTTTTCATACCCACTGTACAACCTTCTCCCCCTATATACACAAGCTTTGTTTCCTTTTTTTTGCCATCAATTTATTTCTTTCACCTCATTATTTACACCTAAACCCCATTTATTATTCCCTTTGAATACTATCTTGATTCTCATTTTTTTCCTTTCCTCTGCCCACCCAACCACCCCAACCCCTTATATACATAAGCTTTGTTTCCATTTTTTGTTATATTATCAAATGTTTTCGGTCCCTTTTTTATTTTCTCCTACCCACTTTCCCTTTTCCTTTTGAACATTTTCTTTCTGTTTTACAATCTCTACCATACCTTCTGGACTTCATGTACACCTTTGGTTTCTCATACTAGAAAAAAGATACAGTATTTACACATCTGTGTTTGATTTATTTCACTTTTGAGCACTTGTATTTAAAAGGTTTGCCTTGACTGCCCTATGTGCTACACAGTGCACTGGGTTGCTAAGATATGATCATATAATAAATGCATTTTCAGTGAGCATCTGTGTACAAAAGCTTACATGCATGTGTATGTATGTATATAAATGCATACATATGAATACATGTGTAAATTAAATGCTGGGGAGGGGTTCTTGTGGTTGGTTTGTTCATTTGTGTGTTTAGGTACCAGGAATTGAACTTGAATTTGTCAGGTAGGCACTGCACTGCTGAGGTATATCCTCAGCACCGTGGTTTGTTTGTTTATTTTTTGAGACAGGGTCTCGCTTTGTAGTTCAGGCTGGCCCTGAGCTCACTATGTAGCCCAGGCAAGCCTCAAACTCAGCAATCCTCCTGTCTCTGCCTCCCGTTATCTCTAGATCTTTAACCTATGGAAACAATTTCAAAGATGACTTTTAATTTGTGATGGTCATTGTGTCTGTCAGCCTGCCTGTTGGTGGGATACCATGTGTGACCCCCCACAGCTTAAAAGAGGGGGTTCCATTTCACAATATCTGTCAGACATTCTAGAACTCATTAATATCTTGAGTTTCTCATACCAGAGAACAGATACGATAGTCACATATCCGTGACCTATTTATTGTGAAATAGAAAATATTCAAAGGGAAATGTGGTGGAGGGGTGAGTAATGAGGGGTACAGAAAAATGTGATGGTAATAAAAGGGAAACAAAGTTTATGTATTTAGGGGGTGTGGGGTTGAGGGGTGGGTAGGAGAATGGGGAAAAATGAGAATTGAATTGTGTCATGTACTGGTACAAATTCCCAATATTGAGCGTGATCATGACGTGTATATACAGTGTACCAGTAAAGATAAAAATTTTTAAAAAGAGGAGGTTCCATTGGGCTTCCAGTTTCGGAGGTCTCGTCCAGTCCACCTCCCCCGACAGATGCGTCCGAGCAGAAGGGCTGGTGCAGCAAAGCTGCTCCCTTCCTGTGGCGAGGAGCCGAGACCGGGCAGGCGCCAGCTCCCGGCGACCCCCGCTCCGCGCGGCCCTGCCTTCTCCCGGCGACCCCCGCTCCGCGCGGCCCTGCCTTCTCCCGGCGACCCCCGCTCCGCGCGGCCCTGCCTTCTCCCGGCGACCCCCGCTCCGCGCGGCCCTGTCTTCTCCCGGCGACCCCCGCTCCGCGCGGCCCTGCCTTCTCCCAGCGCGCTCAGCTGCGGCTCGTGGGGTTAACCCACCGTGGAGCATGCGCAGTCCCCCCAAGTCAGCCCCGTGGGTGGACGCGCTCTCGGAAGCGACTGTGGAAGGACTTCCCTCCTCTGCTTGAGTAATCCCTTGGGTAGTTCAGTGCTTCCTTTAAAATCAGATCAGCATTGCCAACGTTATGGTCTTGCAAATCATAATGACAACTGAAAAATGAAAATGAAAGTCGTATTTTCATTGTACTCAGAAATTCCTCAAAAGTGTCCAAATAAACCACCACCGAGGAAAAATATATGTCAGGAAATGTGTAAAATTTTCCGACATAGAAATGAAACTTTCTTTTGGATATTTTTTTTTCAGGAAGAAAACTAATAATGTAACTGATTTTTCTTTAAGAATCTTACTGCAGAGCCAGTAGCACCCAGAGCAACACTTGAATTAAGGTAACAGTGAACTGTGGGAACAGAGAATACAGCTGTTACCCTCGGATCTGACAGTGGAGCTGGCTCACTGTATTTTTCTGCATGTCAAGACAAGCATGTAGGTTTACCTGGGACAGACATTCCCTTAGCTTTTCTACGATAAAAAACACATTCAAAGACAAAAATTGTATGTAAAGGAGGGAGAGAAGGTGTTTCTTAATATCAAAAGACTTTTAACCCTATCCATAAAGATTTACAATACCTAACTGAAAGTAGGTTGTAAGATTAAATTAAAAATGAGAGGAAAAAACTTGTGAGAAAAAGGGTGGTTCAGATTATAATCACTTTAAATTACTGTCCAGTTGCAAAGTGAGAGGGAACTAGACACCCGGGCACATTAGAACATACACAGAAACGGATACAGGACTATACATAAGTTAGAGGGCTAGTGAGGAAGGTTTGGGATAAACACAAAGAGTGATCATAGTTCTCTGTCCAACTTGTGGTCTGTGCATTTACTGCAAAGACCCATCATGCAGCTGCACAGGGCGGAGACGAAACGCAGCAGCCAGCCGGGGCTCCACAGCAGGTCCCGGAGAGGTCACGGGACCGGAAACTCCCGGCGGTGTGTGACGTCACTCTCACCTTCCGCTTCCGTGGGACGCCTCTGGCTCTCTTCCCTTGCTCATCTGCCTGTCGTGTTGGTCAGGCTCCAGAACCCCCTGGGTTACGAAAAGAGGAAGCAATAAGGTCCCGTCATGAATGACTGTGGAACCACCCTGGTTACACCAGAGCAAAAGCTGGTTTTCTACCACCCTGCGGTTAGGCACTGGAGAGGAGGGAGGCTTCGAAGTCTCTGCCGGAAGGAGGAGGACTGGTTTTGTCCTGCTGATCTCGATCTTCTCTAAGATCCTTTGTCTGTATACAGGTGACTTGGAGATAGTAAGTCGTCAGTTAAGCAGGAGGATAGGTTATAGAAAAGATATGAATTATAGGCATCCACTCAAATATGTGTGTCTCTCTTTACAACTAAGAAGCAAAAGAATAAGAATAGGGTATTTCACAAACATTTTTTGTATTAGAACAATGTTCTGAATACTACTTTGAAAGAGCGTCGGTTGCTGGAAATTCTGTTTTTACTTTTTAGGACAACAGAAGTTTAAGTATTTCCTTTGAGAAATTTCAAGCTATTGGGTTTTTCTTTTGAAGCTGCTTTAATGTTATTTTATGTGCACACGCACTCACACTATAAACCGGGAACCTCTTGAGGGGGACAAACAATTTTACTCAACTATCTCCACTGCCTGTAACAGTGCCTGGCACAAACATAGAGTTGAATAACTCAGGCTTAAAAGAATTACATGTAGGCCAGATATTAAGAAATCATAAGGTTTTAGAGCACAACATATGCCTGACTTTTCGAATTCCCTACTCTTTGATGATGATACACGGTGAAAAGAGTAAATTTCCCAAATTTGCTTGAATGAACATAGTATGCTTTAATGTTAAATTTTCTAATATCAGGAAAAACCCATAAGGGTTGGATAGCAGATGGAAGAAGATAGCCAACTATATAAACAGGCCCCCCAAATAATGCACTGCCGCCCTTTTCCTTCTGAGTGAATGTGGTAATGTTGACTGGTGCCGAGTGACTTTCTTAGAAAGTCTGTCGTTCGTCCACACGGCGACTTGTAAGTAGCCAGCGATGGGTGCTCGCTTCCCTACCCGGTACGTTAAAGCTCTTTCCCCTGATGCCCAAGGGCTTGTCATGGGATTCACTCCACGCATAAATCATGTCTTTTGTAACTTACCGTTGAAAGGAAACGGTGATCCTGTCACAGAATGAAGAGAAGGAGGGCTGACATGACTAATTTAAGATTCTCAGTACCTGTCATTTGTTTTCCATTTATCACTTCTGCAACACTGCATATATTTAAGTGGAGGGGTAAAGTTTGTTAAAATTACTGTACTTAATCATTCAAGTAAATGGAACAGTTTTTCTTTTCATATGTTAATTCCAAGACTTCATTTCTCTTTTTCATTGACGAGTACACGCTTGTAGTATATAATGCTGATGTTCCTCTTGCGAGTGGGCACCATTACCTCAGGCAGTTTATTTTTTAGCCCTCTTCCCTTTCCTGCACCTCTAAAGCCCCTCTCCTCATGTTCATTCTTACTGCCCCGATCCTCCTTAGCCTGCATATATGACATATGTTTATATTTGTTGTGGTTATTAGGTTCCTGAACATGACATGCCTTAATTCTCCTTCCCTCATCTCCCTTCACCCTCCTTTCCATCTGCAAGAGAGCTATCCCCTTGTCTTCCTCTCTCCACCCTTTATTACTCTGTTTGTTCTCCACCTTACTCAAATGAGAGGTGCTCTGTGGTATTTAAACATGTGTGACTTACTTGATTTATTTCGCTCAGAATTATATTTTCCAGGTGCATCTATTTTCCTACAAATGTCCTAACTTTATCTTCTTTATAGCCAAGTTATCTTCTATTATGTACAGATACTACATTTTCTTTATTCATGTGTTGATGGGTATACTGGTTCCTTCTGGAATTTAGCTATTGTAAATTGTCCTGCTATAAAATTTGGCGTGCACGTATCACTGTAGTATGATATCTTTAGCTCTTTGGAAAGATACCTAGAAGGGCAATATCTGGGTTATATAGAATTTCTAATTTTAGTTCTTTCAGAAATCTTCATACTGATTTCTGTACTGGCTGTACAAGTTTGCATTCCTACCAAGAGTAAAACAGTGTTCCCTTTTCACCACAGCCTTACCAGTATTTGTTATTCTTTGATTCCTTAATAACCATAATTTCTTCTGCTGTAAGATGGAATCTTAGTTTTATATTGTGTGAGAGATAATTGATTTTTTTTTTTGAGACAGGGTCTCTCGCTTTGCAGCTCAGGCTGAGCCACCACGCCCGGCATTGTGGTATGTGGTATTGATGGCTGGTGGGCGTGAGTCACCACGCCCAGCATTGTATGTGGTTACCGGGGATCGAACTCAGGACCATTGCACTTGTGAGGCAAGTGCCAGAACAGCTGCTAGGACGCAAGGGATAGGAGGGAAGAGATGGGGCCTCACAGGCTTCCTTCAGGGGGCACTCCCGCTGACCCTGGCTCTTCCAGCTTCAGTCACTTCCCAGGAGGGCCTCACTGGGACCGAGCCATCAGCTTTAAGGGCCATGAAGGGACAGTCTAGATCTAAATACATCTGTTTCGGTGAATGTCTTGTTTCTCCAACTACGTTGTTATTTGAGTGAGCAGACCTTTTCTTCTTTCTTTACTCCTTTTTTTTAAATCTTTCTACTTTCTTTTCTCCTTCTTCCTCAATTCTTAATGGGTGAACCAGGAGATATTCCTTGCTAATACTGAGTTTTCCCTGTCACTGTAGGGGATTTGATGAATGTAATTATCTTAATTTCTCAGACCCTAACATAGCAGTAATTAAATGATCATTAAGATTTTTGTATAGTTTTTTCTAACACTTTATTGAGAACTTTTTAAAATGGACAAGACCGTAGAGATTTTGCAGTACAAGGGAAAATATTAGGCTCAGCTACAGAAAATAGATACAAAATTTAAAACTATTTAATAAATAGAATCAGTATGATTTATCAGTAGAGTGGTGACACATGAAGATGATTCCAAGGTTCCTCAGATCCAAATTGAAATCGCTATTTGTCAAATAATAGCACCATGCCTATTCACAAACCTATAGATACTTGTAACTGGAAAAGGGCTGACATTGTAACTGGTATATTAACAAATTACCTTCCAGTAAGGTTTTTGACATTTGTAATAATGCTTTTCTTAACACTAGGTCATTCCATTTCAGATTATCAAAGCACTTGAAATTCTTTTTAGACATTTCTGTCAGTAGCTTCACAACAGTTCTCTGCCAGAGAGATTTCATGGTGTTTTATTATGTGGAACAACTTCTCTGGGCAGGGTCAGGATTTTCAGCTTCCAGTGACTCTAGTTTGTTATATTTGTGTTCTTACATTTTGTTGTTAGATTCTTTTCCTTTATCAGAATACTAAAGCTACACCTTACACAACATTACTGTAAACTCTCTTCTTTCTACTGCTTTTCTTTGTTAAACCCACGCTGGTCAGCTTTGTGTCAGGAATATGTGACCTCTGATAGAATATACTCTAGTAAGTCAGAAACTTCCATCAAAACGGTCCTCAGATAACAGATAAAGGCATTTTCCTCCATCAGGAATATACATTAAAATAATAAGAAACCAAAAAAGTTAGATAAAGTGGTTTGGATTTGTAAAATAATTATTTTCAGTGTGTCATGTAAATGAGCAAGTGGGCATCTGGCTTTTGGGGTCCTGTTCCGCATCTGCTCCCTGGACAGCTTCAGGCTGGCGGCAGAGGTGACCTGAAGAGGTCGCCCTGCCCCGCAAAATGCTAAACCTACCCAAGGACTGGGAACCCGTCAAGAGTATTTTTGCCATTTTCCTTTACTAATAAATGTTAAGAACCAATTCCAGGTATAAGTTGTAATGGAATTATTTTATCTATACCTTTGGCTTAAAAGTGTTGACTTCCTCTGTTGTTTTATGGATTTTCTCTCTTTCCTTTTTAAGGAAAACACTGCCAGATGATCAGGAACAGTGGCAATGTTGTTTGCAAGTTTAATTTGACAATATGTTTGTTATCTGAAATGTTAAGAAATGAATCACTGTTCCAGTTCTAAAACAAACCTGATAAATTTGGCCAAATCTGCCTCAAGTTATTTGTTTAAAATGTTATTTCATCTTGTTCTGAGAAACAAATGGATATTTACATTCAGCTGAACCAATGTCCATGATTGTGGGCTGCCACCGTATTTCAAGATAATTATTTCCAGTGCTGCTGTCTGCACACACATAAAACACTCGCGTTGTGTTGTGTCTCTGGGTTGGTGCTCTGTAAGCAAAGGCAAATGCAATTTGAGTGAAGACAAATGGTATTTTTAAGCATAATGTTACCTTTTACTTTTTGCATGAAAAATTATTCAGCAGTTTAGAGTAAAAATCTGTAGTGGTTATACTTTTTTTAAAAGGTCAGAGCACAGAAGATGGATGGAATTCTAGATTTATGATAAAGAAGACTTTGCTACTTTGTGTCATAAAT
The DNA here is from genome assembly GCA_004025085.1 of Thryonomys swinderianus. Classification (NCBI taxonomy): domain Eukaryota; kingdom Metazoa; phylum Chordata; class Mammalia; order Rodentia; family Thryonomyidae; genus Thryonomys; species Thryonomys swinderianus. The sequence goes on from PVIC010019707.1 coordinate 23,829, forward strand.
GTCAGAGCTCTTAGACAGAAACTATTGTGAGGTGACTTGGCCAAGTTTTAGTTTCCATTTTGTCTTCCTGTGGGATTTTACCCTGATTTGAAGAGATTTGGAGGCTTTGCTTATCTTTCCTCAGTAGCTCCATTATACTCAGACTGTTAGAATCAGAAAGTTTCTTTTTTTCTCTAGAATTACATTCTAAAATGATAAACCAGAAGGGTTTAATGATCTGTACCTTTAAATATTGAGTCAGTTTTTAAGTATGCCAGATAGCTGTATATAATTCTATGGATACGAAGTATCTTTACCTTATAAAATGTGTTTTAATCCTGTATACCTTACAATTCTTCATATCATGCCAAATGAAATATCAAGCTCTTAGAAACTATATGGACATTGTAGTGTTTAATCTCTTATGGCTAACTCATGTCATTGTTATGTAAAGTGAGATTCCTAGGAATAAAATTTGATGCTTGAATTTTTGTTATAATTTGTTGTACATTATTCTGATATGTTTCCTAAGTCATTAATTTAACAAGAATTGTGTTGCTCAGGCATTAACACAGAATTTTTCATAAAGTCATACTCTATGAATGTTTATTAACTAAATGATGATGATACAAGTCAAAATAATGTGTAAGTGGTGAATTATACAAATAATATTATTTGATTGCATAGGATCAGACCTTGAAGCTAATTTGTTAAAATAAGAATAGCAAATCTTATAAAATAAAAAATATGATAAAATATAAAATAAAAAAATATAAAAATAAAAAATAGTGTACCAACATAATTCTCACATCTATGAAAAACATTTTAAACATTTTCTTATTTTCATCTCTTGTTATCATTGCATTCACATTTGTTTTTCAAATGTACCAATAAAGATAAAAATTTAAGTAAGTAAATAGATTAAAAGAATAACCATTTATGGCCTGGATAAGGCCTAAAGTTGAATTATAAGACCAGTGAATGCTAGAAAAAAAAAAGTGAGCTTACATCTCTACCGCTGCTGCTCTTAATTAAAGAATATTTTGACTTGTTTAATGAACATCTCAATCAGTATCTAGTTGTGCACATGAGCTTGTGTTGGTGATGATATGCCAAGAAACTTTTAAACGAGCAAAAATCTAAGTGCTGGGCACTTTTCCACCCTTATAAGTAGTCAGTGGGAAAGTTTGGAGGGTCAGAATGCAGTGGGGAAATTGTTAACAGCAGCTTGTCTGTTCTGGCCAGTAAGCTAAGGCCGTCATTTATAAGGGGTATTAATACTTTGTGCACTGGACGGAAGTGCAGAAGCCCCGGTGTGCATTTCCCCAAGTCATTTTGTGGGTCATCTGTTCCCTCTGAACTCAAAGGCATTTTGCAGAGAGGAAGAGAAGGAAGGGCGGGGGAAGGAAGAGTGAAAATACGTTTTATATATACCACCTCCGCACCGTGAATGTAATCATCACATATTGCAAACATGGACTAGAAAAACTTTTTAAATTAAATTTTAAAAATAATACTTCTTGTCGGGCGTGATGGCTCACGCCTGTCATCCCAGCACTCGGGAGGCAGAGACAGGAGGATTGCTGAGTTCCAGGCTTGCCTGGGCTCCATAGTGAGCTCAGGGTCAGCCTGAACTACAAAGCGAGACCCTGTCTCAAAACAAAAAAAGTACATTTTAATAATAATACTTCTTAACTAGGAAAAAACATTTTAGTTAATGGTTTTCTCTACCTTTTCTGACAGGCAGCATATTAAACTGAGATCTCAGAACTGTGACATTAAGCCCATTACTTACTCTCTCGTAGAAGAAAATTGATATGAAATATGGTATTGGATAGCTTTTATTAGTACACACATGTAGCATGTAACGGTTGCATTATTTGTGGGGGGTTGGTATGTACACATAATGGATCTTAGCTGCCTCTGCACCCCCCTTTCCCTCCATCTCTTGATCCTCCCTTTATAGTAGTGCGTGTTCACACTCCCTGTGAGGAATGGTACGTGGGCCTGACACGTCTTAATCCTTTTCTGTCCCTTTTTCCTTCCATTTTTTGATTTCTTCTCCCTCTCAGAAAAGTCAGTTTCCCTGATTCCTAGTATCTGTCTTTCATGTGGCTCTTTATTTATACTTTGGGTTTCTCATAGAAGGGAACTTAGCAATCCATAGCTTGCGTGGCTCATTTACTTCGCTTGACGTTGTGGTCTCCAGGTGCGTCCATGTCCCTATGAATAGCTCGAGTGTGTCCTTCTTCACAGCACAGTAGTACTCCACTGTGTGTAGATACCACATTGTCCTTATTTATCTATTGATGGCACTTCTCAGATTTAGCTGTTACAAATTGTGTGGCTACAAACGTAAGGATGCATGGATCACTCTACTGTGACGGCTTTAACTCTTTAGAAGAAATACCCAACAAGGAAGACCTGGGCCCAATCAACTTCTAGCTGCAGGTTTTTGAGGACCCTCCACACTGGTGTCTGTAGAGGCTGCATCTGTTTACATTCCCGCCGACCGCGTGGAAGTGTCCTGTTATCCCCACGGCCTCTCCAGCATTTGTTACTCCGCTGTCGAACTTAGTTCGTTCCAGATTCATGTTTGAAGACTGAAAGGTTTGAGAACCGAACATAAGGTCCCCATAAGACGAGATGGAAAACCAAAACAACACTGAGATTCTGTTTTTTTCGAACTTTGCTGTTTAAGTCGCGCTGAGCTCCAGCTTGCCGTTGTTGGATAACTGAGGCGTCACGGTATTTGCCATCTTGCTGATGACCATCCTGTCTGGGATATAACAGAACCTCAGTGTTGTTTGCACTTGCATTTCTCTAATGCCCAACAATGTTGAGTTTCTTTATGTATTTATTGGCCCTTTGTACTTCTTCTGTGAAGTGTGTATTGATTTCATTTGCCTGTTTTTTGATTCAGCCTTTCATTATAGGATCTGATTATTTTAGTTATTTATGTATTCCAGATACTAGTCCTTTGAAGAATTGCTAGCAATTTTTCCCCAATTCTAGAGGTATTACTTAAGTTCTTTAAAGACAGAAGTAGACCACTAATCAACAGACAAAGTATTTTATTTTTTAACTGCACTTGTTTTCAAAATCCATCTAATTCAGGAATTGAAGTTTCACAAAGATTTAGAATTATTGCCTATACTTCTGTATATTCTAAACCCTTTGGATAATATAATGGATTCAAGTGTATTGTGAGTCATTGTCCAGATAATTATGTAACCATAAGCTAATAATCACTGAGATTATTATGACTTAAACATTATCAGTCTATGTGAATTATTTTACATAAATGCTGTCACTAAATTTTATTACAGGTATATTTAAAGAGTATTAAAAGTCCATAAATTTACTGTCTCTTCCAACTACACACTCTCCTCTACAAAATTCATGTGAAGAAGTCTGTAAAATCAAGATAATAGCACTTAGGGAAATGTTGGTGAAGAGGAATTGTGAAGTGGTCATCACAGTGCCTAGAACATTTTAATCACTGTAATCATCACTGAAAGTGTGAGCTACTCTCATTAATAGTATTGTTTCTGTAATATTTAACAGAAGACTAGATTTTTCCCTCACCCTCCTTAGACTCCTCCTGAAAGCCTGACACTCCACGTGCTTTTTTATTCTGAATCATCTCACAAAAGACTGTTTCTTCTGAGGTGGGAGTTTCAGAGTAATAAGATTCTCAACTTGTGCTTTGTGTCTTTGTTCCTAACTTGGAAATTCTGCCTAAGCGTCACCTAACTTCCTAGGACTCCTTGTTCTTTTGACTTGTCAGGAAAGACAGCGAGGGCTGAGAGGGCCGGATCCAGGGGCGGCTCGTCGTCTTAGTACTCAGCCCTTGTACCTCCAGCTCTCTCCCCTCCCCCGTCTTTTTTCTTTTCTCTTTTCTGTTGCAGCCAGTAATTGGCTCGGTTCTGATAGCCATACTTTCAGTGAGACTCCCTGACCTTTTTGAATTCTCTGTGGATAACTGTGTTAAATGTTGGAAATATTTGCAGTTGTTTTAAACCACAGAAGAGTACCTCTAAACACACATCTGGTCTGGGACCGCTGCTTCGGCTCGCAGGACCCTGTCCTTCTCCCCCTGCACCTGCCCATCGAGTCACCTGCACCCCATCTTGTGTGTGCGTGGGGCTCAGCACCTTGCAGTTTCCTCACTCAGGTTGTCGTTAAGAAGTGTGGCTTCTGCTCCTCTTCAAAGCCCCGAAGCAATGGGAGCGATACCCCTGGCTTTCATCTTCGCTTTGCTTTTCTCCCCATCCACTGTGTGGAGCCGCTACCCAGGAGATCACGGAAGAAAAGCAGTGTGCAGTCTTCATTTGGGGGCCGTTTCCGCTCCAGTGAAACGATAATTTTTAGTTTTCCAGGAAGAGGTAGATTACTGAACAGGGATTTGTTTCCTGTCTCCTCTCTGAGATCTGTGCTTACAGCAAACATTGTGAGACCTAATCTTTACTTTCTTGCATTCACTTACCAGCTACCCAGTGGGTTATGCTGTGCGCCTCGGCACTGGGTGCTGGCTGTGGCCCTCCTTAGCGTGACGCAGCTCTGAGCAGGGAGAGACAGCAGATAAAAATGTCAAGAAACAAATGACTCACTAGTTGTGATTCGTGCCATGGTGGAAGCAAGCCGGTGATGTGAGAAGAGTAAATTAGGTGGCAGTGGGATAGGAAAGCCCCCTGTGTGGAAGGCCAGCAAGATCTCTGTGGGGTCCACATGTTGGTCAGATCTAAGTTCTGAGCGGTTAGCGGCTCAAAGAGAACAGGCTTCCAGGCTGTGTTAGAAAGCTCGCTGGGAGGTTTGCCCGTGGGCGGGAGCACCTGTGGTCTCCGCTCTCTCAGACTTGCAGGAGAGCACAGGTGTACAACACACACACACACACGCGTGTCTATTAATGACCACTATACTCTTGGTTGAGAAAGTTCTAAGATCGCTTTGCATAATGTTTTAAATATCTGTTGTCATTTATTACAGTATTTTCATTTCATCATGGGTTACTATTCAACACAGAATTATCTGGGACAACAAGAGGGTGTTCTCACCTATCTTTAGTGAAAAACAATATAAAAATCCCAATACAAATTATTTTAAAGCTATCCAGCTTTAGGGATTATCCACACTGTTGCTTCATTAGAGTCCGTAGAGTTTATGTATATACAGTATGTCAATATTTCCTAAAATAAGAATAAATGACCACTGTTTATCTCTAAAAAGAATGTTTCAATTGTTTACTTTTTTTTAACTACTGAGGTCATCCCCATTCCTCCCATTTATTTTATTTCGATACAGCTTCATTAAGTTGCTACATTGTACAGACGAGCTGGGATTTAGCATTCTCCTGCTTCAGCCTCCCAGAGCTCTGGGATTTCAGGCCAGTACCAGGATGGCCAGTTCATTTTTACTTTAAAAGACTTGACTTCACTGATTATTGTTTTAAGAAAATTATTCCTGCTTTGCTACATTTAGAATCTTGAGTGAAAATATTCTTGATGGTTTTATGTTCAAATTGAGTAGGGACCTAGAACCGGCTTGTACTGGTCTGGGAAGACAGGAGTCCCGTGAGTCCCATTCCAGTTGATGTCACTATATGACACGCCTGAGCAAGTACTTGCGGGCAGCCAGTAAAGACCTGTAGAAGGGAATGAGTTATCCTTAGTGAGAGAGCGAGTCACAAGTTGGAGTATAGCCCAGATGGCAGCACCTGAAGGGAGTCAGGGCAGCAGAGGATAGATTCCAGGATCCGCCTCGGGGCACCTGGAAGAGTAAAGCAGGAGCCGAGAGCGAGGAGAAGCGGGGAGGGGCAGACACTGTACTTCAGCAGGGAGCCTGCTGCTGAGGAGCCGAAGCATGTGTAGTCATGAAATCTAAAAGGGTTTCTGCCTAACTTAGGTGAGTCATTTCGTAAATTGTATGTGGTGTTTAAGTTGAAATGCTTCTGTACGCTTAGTTTTACTGGAAAGGAAATATCAGTGTGTTCTCGATAAAAAGTTTTCCAGCTTGACGGAGGACACATTATTTATTGATAAGGTTAGAACTGACTGTAAAAGAGCAGTAGGTTGATAATTTCCTGGCCTTCATTTGACCGTGTTCCTCTTAGAGGAGAGAAGCATTGTTATTTGGATATGCCAGCAGCACTGTAAAATTTGATAGTGCGAGTCACAGAAAAACAGCAAGTTTTATTTATTAAAATATATCATGTAGCAACAGCAAAACCAAGGGAAGTCAAAGCTAAAATTATTCTGATAATTTCTAAATTGTCCTTATTTCTACATATTTATAAATGACAATAGTTTGGTGAATTTGACCGGCTTACTAGAACGTCTAACAAAAACTTGAAGACATTTTAAAACCCATTTGTTTATTGATAGTTTTAAATAGGAAACATCTTATCAAAAATTAAGTAGATAAAATAGAAAGATAGCATCAAAAGGCCTGGCGACCTCCTGTCTAGAAAAACCTTCAAGGAGTA
>PVIC010019708.1:0-30305 GCA_004025085.1 Thryonomys swinderianus
TTTTCTGTTTTTTTTTTTTTTTTTTTTTTTTTTTTGAGACAGGGTCTCACTTTGTAGTTCAGGCTGGCCCTGAGCTCACTATGTAGCCCAGGTAAGCCTGGAACTCAGCAGTCCTCCTGTCTCTGCCTCCCAAGTGCTGGGATTATAGGCGTGAGCCACCACGCCCGGCACTGTGGTATGTGGTATTGATTGCTGGTGGGTGTGAGTCTCCACGCCCAGCATTGTATGTGGTTATCAGGGATCGAACTCAGGACCTTGCGCTTGCAAGGCAGGTGCTGGAACCACTGAGCTAAATCTCTGGCCCAAGATTTCAGTTTTTGACCTTTAGGATGATGCTAGCTGTTGGTTTCCTGTAAACAGCTTTTATTAGGTTGAGATATAATCCATCTATTCCGAGTTTTTGTAGGGTTTTGATCATCAATGGGTGTTGCATTTTGTCAAATGCTTTCTCTGCATCTATTGAGATGACCATATGGTTTTTGTCTTTGAGCCTATTGATACAGTGAATAATGTTTATTGATTTACATATGTTGAACCATCCTTGCATCCCTGGAATCAATCCAACTTGGTCAGGGTGTTTGATCTTCTTGATAATTCTCTGAATTCTGTTTTCTGTTTTCTTGTTGAGGATTTTTGCATCAATGTTCATTAGGGAGATTGGCCTGTAATTCTCTTTTTGGGTTGGGTCTTTTTTCTCCTTTTGGAATCAAGGAAATGGTTGCTTCAAGGAATGAATTTGGGAGTACTGCTTCCCTTTCAATTTCATTAAAGAGGTTGAGAAGTAGTGGTATTAACTTTTCTTTGCAAGTTTTGTAGAATTCAGCGGTAAAGCCATCAGGACCAGGAATTTTCTTTGTCAGTAATTTTTTATTACACATTCAATTTCACAAATTGATATTGGGTATTTAACATTTTTATATCCTCTTCATTCAGCTTTGGAAGTTCATATGCGTCTAGGAATCTGTCCATTTCTTCTACATTTCCATCTTATTGGAATACAAATTTTTAAAGTACTTGTTTATTATCCTCTGGACTTCCATTGGATTGGTGGTGATTTCTCCTTTTTCATTCCTAATAGCATAGATTTGAGCCTTTTCCTTCCTTTGTTTGATAAGGTTGGCTAGGGGACTGTCAATTTTGTTAATCTTTTTGAAGAATCAACTCTTGGATTCACTGATATTTTTTTTTTGTATGGTTCTCTTAGTCTCCATTGAATTAATTTCTGCCCTAATCCTTATAATTTCCTCCCTAGTATGAGCTTTGGGTTTGTTTTGCTCCTCTTTTTCTAGTAGCTTGGGGTTTAGCATTAAGCCATTTATTTGAGCTTGCTCTATTTTCCTGGTATAGGCATTTACTGCTATGAATTTCCCTCATAGAACTGCTTTCATTAATTAATTAAGTAAATAATTTAATTAATTCCTGTAAATTGTACTCGGATTATTGTTTAATTGTAAAAACTGTTCAATTTCTTTCCTGATTTCTTCTGTGATCCATTGGTTAGTCAGCAGAGTATTATTCAATTTCCATGTGTTTGTGACTGTCTTGGGATTTCTTTTGCTGTTCAGCTCCAATTTCAAGGCATTATGGTCTGACAGTAGACAAGGGATAACTTAAGTTCCTTTGCACTTACTTAAACATGTTCTGTGAACTAATATGTGGTCTGTTTTGGAGAGTGAGCCATGTACAGCTGAGAAGAATGTGTATCCTGATTTTGTCAGATTAAATACTCTGTAGGCATCTACTAAGTCCCTTTGTTCAAAGGTTTGGTTCAATTCAAGTAATTCATTATTGATTTTTTGTCCAGTTGATCAGCTTAGTTGTGACAGCAGGGTATTGAAGTCCTCAAATACTATTGTATTAGTGCTTATCAGGGTTTTCATATCTGTTAATATTTATATAGTTGGGTGCATTGGAATTTGGTGCATAATATTTATGAATGTCATCTGTCTCTCTCTTGGATTGTTCCCTGTATCCCTGTACAAGGATGTAGTGTCCTTCTTTGTCTCTCTTAATCAATTTTGGCTTGAAATCTATTTTGTCTGCAAATAGGATAGCCACACCTACTTTTTTTTCAGTTTCCTGTCATGTGGAGAATTGTATTCCATCCTTTTACTTTCAGTCTATGGCTTTCTTTCTGATTTAGGTGCATTTCTTGTATGCAGCATATTGTAAGATCTTGTTTCTTAATCCATTCTGGCAGTCTGTGTCTTTTAATTGGCCCATTGAGGCATTGACTTTAATATGGCCTGATTTATACCTGTCATGATGGGATTCTTGGCTCTTTAATTCTTTGCTTTTTCCCTTTCTACTCAGTTTCATGACTTGCTCACTAAATTCACTCTGCTAGGTCTCATGAGTTTGTTACCTTCATTGTTTTTCCCCAAAATATTCTTTAAAATGTTTTTGAGTGCAGGTTTTGTAATTGAGTTCTTCAGGTGTTCTTTGTCATGAAAGTATCTTATTTCTCCATCAATTTTCTCCAAGATAGTTTTACAGGATGCATCAATCTAGGTTGGAAGTTGTTTTCCTGCAAAGCTTGAAACACTTCCCTCCAGGCTCTCCTTGTGTTGAGCATTTGCATTGAAAAATCTGCTGTGATCCTGATGGACTTCCCTTTGTATGTGGGTTTTTTTTTCTTTTCCCTAGTTGCTTTCAGTATTTCATTCTTTCCTTTGTATGTGGGTTTTTTTTTTCTTTTCCCTAGTTGCTTTCAGTATTTCATTCTTTCCTTTGTATGTAGGGTTTTTTTTCTTTTCCCTAGTTGCTTTCAGTATTTCATTCTTTCCTTTGTATGTGGGTTTTTTTTTTCTTTTCCCTAGTTGCTTTCAGTATTTCATTCTTTCCTTTGTATGTGGGGTTTTTTTTCTTTTCCCTAGTTGCTTTCAGTATTTCATTCTTTTGTTGGGTATCTGGAACCTTGATAATTATATGACTGGGTATAGACTTTTTAATATCACAGGCTTTTGGAGTTCTATATGCCTTGTTTATCTGTATGTCCAATTCTTTTCCTTTTCTTGTGAAGTTTTTCTGCCATTATATCTAAAGTTTTTTGATGCCTTTTGCACTGTCTCCTGCTTCTTCACTGACTGATCAGCCTTATTCTTCTTTGAGTCATCTAGGAGCTGTTGGATTGATTTCTCATGGTCCCTTGCCATTTTCTGTAAGTTATTCCTTTCCTGTTCATTGGCTGTGAGCCTGTCTTCTAGGTCTGAAATTCAGTTTTCTGCTTCATTCATCCTACTTAGCAAACTTTCAGTCTCGTTTTTGATCTCCTGGACCTCTGCTTGAAGCTCTTTATAATGTTCCATTGCTTTTGTTATCTGAGCTTCTGTGATGTTCCTGATCTCTTCTTTAATAAAGCCCTTCACAGCATCTCTATTTTCATCTCAGAGATCAGTTCTGATTTCCATTTTAGTAGATCTGCGTTTGTTACCAGTTCAGAGAGTCCTAGAGATTGAGCTTCATTTTGCTCCATTTCGCTTTTCCCTGAATTCCCTGTGGTGATGATCTTTGCATCAGAGTTCTTGAATTTTTTCTCATTTCTATTGTTTTCAAGCAGTGTAAGTCACTGCAGGATCTAAGCAGTGCTTACCCAGACTCATGCAAACAGGAATGGAGCTCCCTCGAGGTTTCTGGCCTGAGTTCAATGGCAGGTAGGCTAGAATCACCTGGGGTGGATGGATGTCCCATGGGGCAACTGGCCTGGGTCCAGTGACAGGCAGGCTGCTTGTAGGTGGCAGAAGTCACTGGCCAGTCTCCATGGTGCTTACCCAGACCCACCCGGGGTGGGTGGAGTTCCCTGAGTCAGCTGGCCTGGGTCTGGTGGCAGGTAGGCTGCTTGCAGTGATAGAAGTCACTGCTCAGCCTCCGCTGGGCTTACCCAGACTCCAAAATGGTACATTTTTAAAATGTGTAATTACCCAAATAAGCAGAAAATGCATTCTTCAGAAACACATCTCATCATTACAGGTGGAACCAAATTCTTAAAGAATACCAGTTTCTCAGATACAAATTCTCTTATCAGTTTCATTTCTATCTCCCCAACTTGCTTCCTATGCATTTATGTCCCTGCACAATGACCCCTGTTAGATCATAACTGTTTGTAATTCAAATTCAATTACTGGAACATATTCTTAAAAGTTGACCCATCTGGAATGAACTGGAATGAACTTTAAAACTAAAAATTAGGAGGAGAAATGTAAAATTGTTTGTAAACTGAAAAATTAAAAGGAAATTGAGTTCACATATATTTTTAAATATCATCAACCTAAGTAGATTCTGCAAGAACTCATGGTACAGTTTTTGTTAGAAACAAGTAAATGAGAAGAAGAAAAAACAAGAAACCATAACTCAGTGCCTCTAAGAGAGGCAGGTGGTCAGGAGTATCAGACTGCCTGGTCTACATAGGCTCTGACCTAGTAATGGCTAGACCCTGGGTTCCATCCTCAGCAGTCAGTTTCTTCATTCTTAAAAAAATATTAGTAATAGTACCTGTTTTTCTAGGCTGTGCTATGAAATATATGAAAAATATATAAACCACTTAAATCTATGCAAACACCTCATAATTTCACTTATACAGTCAGCCCTCTGTATCCATAGTTTCTAAATCCACAGATTCAACCAATTATAGATGGAAAATATTAAACAAACAAAACAAAAATGTATCTCGATATCCACAAGCTTTTGGACTTTTTTCTTGTCATTATTCCCTAAACAATACAATATTATAATGATTTATACAATATTTATATTGTAGTAGGTATTATAAGTAATCTAAAGATAATTTGAAATATATCAGAAGATGTGCATAGGTTCTATACAAATAGTATAACATTTCTCGTAAGAGACTCGAATTTGCCTGGATTTTGGTACTTGTGGAAGGGGGGTTCCTAGAACAATCCCATGTAGATGGATGGGGATGGCTGTCTCTGGTATCCGAAAAAGCTGAACTCAGAAGGAGGCAGACAGTAGCTACTATGGCAAGAGTGGGTGTAATTTCAAAATATTTCAGTGAGAGGTATAAGTTCAAGAGAGCTGCTGTACAATATGGTGGCTATAACTGATAACAATGTAATGTATTCTGAAACATATTGTTGATAGATTTTAAGCATCCTCACTACACAAAAATGCTAAGTATGTGTTACCTAGGTTATCTAGTTCAACTAGCCATTCCACAGTCTGTGGAATTTCAAATCATCACCTTATATACAATAAATATACCTGATTTGTATTCATCAATTTAAAAATAAGAGCGACAGTGAAACAATGTCTGGCACATAGTGACTCCTCAGATAACATTAATCTTTCTTCCTGGTGAGTGTGCTGATGTGTTAAGTATATCGAGATGCCTGGGCTGGAGGTACAGCTCAGTGGCAGAGTCCATGCTTATGACACTCTGGGTTTAAGTCCCAGCACCAAAATAATATGATGAACAAAAAAGATTAAAAGCAAAACAAACAAACTTAAGTTAGAAGAGAGGAGTAGCAACCAATAATTTTATTTTTCCTTTTCTTTTAGCTCCAAATTCAGCAGTAAAATTAAGTATGTTAGTACCCTGGCAGAACTCAGTGGATTGATCCCGATGGACTGCATCCACATTCCAGAGAGCATCATCAAGTAAGTTTGATAGTTTTGAAGATTTGGTAAGAAATAGTATATATTTGTAAAGGGCATGCCCCAGGGGGGGGGTAAAGAACTCACTTCTAGAATAGTGGGAAAGTGGCACCTGAGTTTTAGAAATAAATATTAAATGCAATAATACACAATAAACATAGTTTTTCCTTCAACTTATATGTTAATATTCTTTATTTTTCACATACTAATGTTTTTTGGGGGAGGGTCATTAGTTATCACTCATTCTTGGTTTGAATTTTGCTTCTGCTTTGGGGAAAGCACAAATTTAATATGAACCAGCATATTTGTGACCCCTATTCTGCACACACAGGATTGGATCTTAGCATAGTTTAGATTTCTTTCTTCCCTGTGTGATCCCAGGAAAATAGAAATCAAGTACCTGTTTTCTTCTCTTTTTTTTTTTTTTTCCTTTTCTTTCAGGATTGTCTTTAGGTATGCAATAGGTACAGGAAATTTTCCCAGTAGTGGGTAGAAGATAAGGAATTGTTTCCTTGGTCAGTACAGGGTAACAGGGCAGCCTGCAGGTAGAAAGTGTGGATGTTGAAGGTCCCCAAAATAAGAATAAAGGTATATTAAACAAGTATTTGGAGCTAGATATTAAAACAGGGATACCAGAGAATCAGCATTCCTATCTGCTACATTGTTGCAAAGAACTATGTGTTTTTCTCCTGCTGTATCTGATTCACCAGTTTTGTTTTGTTTTTGTTTTTGTTTAATTTGATTATATAAAAGGAACCCAACCTGGTATCAGCTCAAACAAAGGGACATATAAATGTAATATAAATATAATATAAATCTTCCTCCATAAGATAGACAGCAAATGGGGCCTTTCACTTTCAGCTTCCAAAGAGTCTTATTACACTGTGCCTGGAAGACGAAGAAGACACAGAAGCCAGAAGGAAAAGATTCTCTTTTAATGTGTGTTGGTGACATGACCATATACCAGCCATAAAGAAGCTCATTTATGTCATTTACTGAACTCGCGTAGCAAACCCCATTTTACAAATGCTGGGAAGATAAGTTCATGAGCAGTTACTTACGGAAAGAATAAGTAGGAATCAGGGAGATAATGAAACTAGAGTTCAAATCCAGGTCAGGCTGGCACCAAACTTCCCATGCCCTTTTCTAGGGGGTTCTTTTTCTCCTTTAAAGGGTCTATCTAAACTTGAAACTTATAGTAGGTATATTGGTTTTCTTCCAACCAAGAGCAGGCCTGGACATAGAGTACTGGTGTATGTACAGGGTCAACTGGTTCCAGTCAACCAAGTGGAGATCCTAGCAATGACTTTGATCCTCAATGATGTTATAGTGTTCCCACAACCAGCACACCTCAGAGCTCAGGCCTATGCCCCTCCCCCGCAATGTACCCCATCTGCAAAATGTAAGCCTCTTTAAAAAGCACTGAGAGAGGCATGGTGACACATACCCATAATCCCAGCACTCTGGAAGGCTGAAGCCAGAGGATCACAAGTTTGACCCCAGCCTGGGCTACCTGGGGACTTAGACCATGTCTCAAATTAAAAAGGAATGGGGGCCGGGCATGGTGGCTCATGCCTGTAATCCCAGCACTCGGGAGGCAGAGACAGGAGGATTGCTGAGTTCAAGGTTTGCCTGGGCTACATAGTGAGCTGAGGGCCAGCCTGAACTACAAAGTGAGACCCTGTCTCCAAAACAAAACAAAACAAAAAGGAATGGGGATGTAGTTCAGTGCAAAGGCCCTAGGTTCAGTCCCCAGTACCACCAAAAAAATTAAACTGGCCACTCACCTCATTTCCTATAAGATTGTCTCCCTTCGTCTCTTTGCGAAAAATGACAAGGTCCTTCAGTTTAACAGGAACCAGCATTGACCACTTTCCAGGTAAATATGAAATGATTCATACTGTGGCAGAGAAAATAGAATGAAGACAGAGAACTTTGGGGCCAATTAGCTAGGAACCTCCCTTCCTCCTTCTCAGTGTTTCTGAGTCTTAATTTAACTTAGTCAGTATAGTACTGAGAATTAAACCCAGGGCCTTCTCACTGAACTACAACCCCAGGTTTAGGTTTGGCTTGGTATATTTTGTTTTGGAGGGTTTTTTTTTACAGGGTCAGGTTTTTACTAATTTACCCAGGTTGACCTTGAAGTTTCTGTCCTCCTAGAGTCCTGGGATTACAATGCAGAACCACACCCAGCCAAGCAACCTATAAAATTCTCTGAGTCTCAGCCTTGGCATTTGTGAAACGGGGAAGTAATTCATACTTTATGGGATGGTCTTGAGGAGCAGTGCATATGACCCACTCCGGAAGCCTCCTGGCACAGAGCCTGTGGCCTGCACTGTTATTTATTATGACCCTGTGGCCTGTTGTGATACCAGGGAGTTAAATGTGACCAGGCACTTCCCATGGTCTCACGATTGCATTGCCAAAGTTACTCCCAGAGGAAGGATTCCATTTGGAAAGATTTTCTTCTGGAGAAAGACATTTAGCATCGTAAATAGTTAATGTTCTCCTAACATGGCTGGGTTTTCTTCTGTCTTCTGTAACCCATCTTGTTGAATTTTCTTTCTGTTGTTTCTATCACTGGTTCCTGTTGTTTTATTTTCACATTAAGCAATTTTCAAATTGATATAAGCCATTGAAAAGATCTGATCTTAGCCAATCCCAGGAGCAATATTCAGCTGGGATGTAGCCTGCCCTGGAAGGATTTAAATAGAAGAAGAATTTGCCTAAGTTGGACCAGATTTATAGTTATTGATTGTGGTTGATCCTCATTATTTATAGCAGTTATATCCAATAAAGATCATGGAAACACTCAAATAGTGAATCCAAACTATTATTCCTAAGGAAAATACAGAGTTAGATCCCTATAAAATCCCAAGTACCTTTTCATCACCCAAATAGTATATAAATCCCTTTATGCCTGTTTCTGATTAAAGTTAACTAGACTATTGATTTACTTTGTCACATATACATGTTCTCTGGAAGGCATGTCATGACCTTCTTGTGTTTCAGAATGGCAGGCAGTATTTTAGCACGATGCCATGCCATTTTAAATAGCAAAGTCACCAACAAAAATCAGCAAAATAGGGAAACTTAACTCTACATAAACAGAAAAGGACACTTGTTCACAATATAACATTTACCACATTCACCAGTTTACCACCTTGGGCTTCAGTTGGTGATATGCACATTTGGCTAATTCAAGTTGTTTTGCCACCTGCACAGGTCTACAAGTGACCAAAAAACTGTTGCGTATTGATCTGGGTCTCACAAATATATTTTAGTGAACAGGTAAATTTGCAAACATGGAGTCCATAAATAATGAGGACTCACTATGCATATTTGTAAATTACAAGACATTTACTCTGTCTAATGAAAGTAAGTTTTCTCCCAAAAGCCAGTTGGATATTTACTTAGGGAGGCTTCATCCACTCATGTTATGACCACTCCTTAAAACATTTGTCTGTCGTCTTTTCCATCTGTTTGCTTATTTTCCTCATGGCGTCTGTCTTTTTTATCTCATAAGGTACGATGAAGAGAGATCTTTTAAGAGAAGTGTGAGGTAAAACTCTCCCGGTCTCTGTTCACGCCGTCCCCTCTGTGTGTGTGTACTCCAGTGTTTTACTTGTGGGTGACCTCAACACGCTATGAGAGCAAGAGGCTGTGCGTCAGTCCCTTCTGTGCCCTTTCTAGTCTTTGTCCTGTGTGTAAAGCTGTTGAGGTCAACCGTATTTGCAACAGACACCGACTAAACCAGATACACCCCGACTTGGCTCAGGCTGCAAGCTAACTCACTGTACCTGACATGGCGACATGGATGTTCTCAGCTTTGTTCAGCAGCATGTTTCAGACCCTCCTGCTACTTTTATATCACTTTGAGGAAGGTCTTTGCAAAACAAGGATCACCCGTGAACCCCTGCCAGGAGGCGGTGGAGCTGTGCATAACTGAATGTTTCGCTGCACCCGGGGAGTCTGAAGAAGCACACTCAGCCCTTGCGTTTGGCTCTGCTCTGCTAAGTCACTCTCTCATGCTCTGCTTTGCTTCTTTTTTGTTTCTTTTCTACGCCGGTAATTTTTGCTCATGCAGACTGGACGAAGAACTGAGGGAAGCATCAGAAGCAGCTAAGTAAGACTTTGTGTCTGTTCGGCAGCTGGCTTGCATTGCAGGAATGAGCGGGAGACTCTGCATGCCCGGGTCTCCCTCAAGCATCCTGACCATTAGGCCGAACTTAGAAATTCCCCTATGGCCGTGGTACATGGGACCCCCTGGCTCCTTCAGTCTGTTTCCCCCATGACCGTGGTTGTCTTGAAGAGCACACTCTTCCCCGTCCAATTGGTTTAAAGACACACGCCATCCTAGACACCAGAGCGAAAGAACACAGTGCAGACGCTCCCACGGAGGGTAACGTCCACATGTCCTTCTAGTCTCCACGTCACTGACCCTCACTAATTCATACCTATGCTGGGAAATTATGGCAAGTCAAAATTTGGGAGATGAGTATGACTTTATTCAACCAATTATTTAATGAGGGAATCAGTAAAGTATTAAAATCAACTTGAAGAGTTTTTGAGGCCCTGTCTATAGCATCCCCTCTTATCTGCTAGAGATTTGCCCTATGGCCTCCGTGGGTTCCTCCAAGCACACCAAACTCTTTACAAAGTGCCTTAGGTTTATTCTTAGGCTTACATACCTATGATAAGGTGTAGTTTATAAGTTAAGCCGTGGAGGAGATGGACAATAAAAACTCATAGTGAAATAGAACAGATATAATACTAGTTACTTAAAACATATAAAATAGGGCCGGAGGGTTAGCTCAGTGGTTCTGGCGCCTGCCTCGCAAGCACAGGGACCTGAGTTCGATCCTTGGTTACCACATATAATGCTGGGTGTGGAGACACGCCCACCAACAATCAACACCGCATACCACAATGCCGGACGTGGTGGCTCACGCCTGTCATCCCAGCACTCGGGAGGTAGAGACAGGAGGATTGCTGAGTTCGCGGCAGCTTGCCTGGGCACCATAGTGAGCTCAGGGCCAGCCTGAACTACAAAGCAAGACCCTGTCTCCAAAAAGCAAAAAAAAAAAAAAAAACAACAACATATAAAATATTTATTTCTGGAATATTTAATATTTTCAGAAACCAAAACTGCAGAAGAAAATGCACTACCATACATGCAACTTATCAAAGAGTTAGATAAAGTTTTTAGCTCAGACACAAAAGTAGCTCTGTCCAATGAGGCAAGAGACTGAGAGACTGGGTTATCTTTTCAAGCACACAAAAAGTATTTATATTTCTGTCAGACATAAATCTACAAGTTAACCTCTGCTCCTACAAAGCTGTAAAATACCTCTGGAAGGGCAGGAGGGAACTACCCTAAAAGGACACCATTCATTTCCTTTTCTTTTCTCTAAGTGACACAGAATTTTATGACACTTTATGTTAACTGTAGAACAAGTGTTACTTGAAAAGTTTGCTGTGCAAAGTACGTTAAACTTCTACCCTATTTCAGATATTTGTTATGCTATTAATTTTTTTGCACTATAAATTTTTAACCAGCTCTCATTTTAGTAACTATTACTAAAGCAGAGAGCCTAGACAATGACCCAGCAGCTACACAGTCTAAGTAAATATGATTTAAATGGAGAAATTTTTCTTAGTTGGGAAAGACAGTTCTTCATTTTCTTGTGGTCCTTTTTGAGTGCAGGCAGCTTATAGAATTCCATGCCTGTGTGTGGGTATTTTGTATTAAAAATTTTTAAAAAGTTTTGCGCTGATGCTGCAGACTCAGGAACATCTTTTGAGAACCTCATCCCTAAAGTAAAGGGCTGAAGAAAAAGAATTGGATTTAGTTTTCAGCAGCCCACGCTGTTGTTCTAAATTCAGTGCATACGCTATTTGCCTGAAGAGTCCTTCCTCAAATGATTCTGTCTTTTGATGGTTACATTTAAAAATACTTGCACATTTGAGCATGTGTACAAAGAAAGCTTTCTATTCTTTTGCCCCTCCCCATGACTGGAATACTTCAAAATCCTATCATTTCCCCTAACAAACTATGTTTCTTAAACTACCTCTCATCCTCTTAAGTGGCCCCTAAGTCCTAGGGCAGGCTCTGAGGATGATTTTTGGTTCAGAAACCACAGTCAGAACAGATCTTTGGTTAGAACCAAACATACCCAAGTTCCTTCTATTGACAGATGTTATCTAGACTCTCCCTGTGATTTCATTAGATAGCTCCAGACCGCGGCTAGCCAAAGACGAATAACACTTTATCAAAGAACAAAACCTATTTTGTCCATGGTGTTGCTTCATTTTTATAGTGTTTTTAAAATGTGTCCGCCCTCCTCCCACATACACACACCATCAACACATGCAATAGAGCACACATCACAACACCTCCAATAAACTTTCAGAAGGCAATTTGTGCAGCCTGTTCTACCTTTCCTTTAAAACCTTAGATCTACACAGGAAGAAAAATACTTCTGAAGGATAATAGTGTTCCTATTCTTATTTTGCGAATAGAGAAGAATTCCTTCTGGTGCTTTGGAAGGAGAATATTAAATGATTTGCAAATTGTCGTTTTCTTTGGAAGGAGTATTCCAAGCTAAAAAAGCAGAAAGGCTGGATTTGGAAGGTTGCCCTTTCTTGATCCATTCCAGCTTCACCATGTTTTTCTAGCACACTGTCAACACTTACTTGTCTGTCCTTATTAATTAAAGTTGCCAAATATTCTCCATAAAAATACCAGACCACCAGCAAGAAGAGTAGAGAATAAAGGGGGGAAATGCCACTGCCCTTCCCAGGGAGATACCCTTCTGCTATTTTCAACAAACCATTTCCCCCTAGTCTCAAACCTCTTACATATAAAAAGACAAATTAACTTATGAAATTATTCACATTACAAAAGAAAATTTTACATGAAAAAAGGATCACAGAATCTCTGTAAATTTGCCAAAAATATTTATGGGGAGGGGAATAAAACTTGAAGTATAGTAAGTATCAATTGAGAATTAATAGAAAACAAACTTGGAGTGTGCTAACAGTGGAATCATTACCAATCATAGAACATCAAAAACAACTGTTATTGCCAAAAACTAACCACAATCTAACCAATTATCTCATTATTTCATATGATTACATTTCCCTTCCTGGCCATACTCAGTTTAGGGTGATGTTGAAGTTCATTGGTGCTATCTGAACAGATATGTGTATGAAGTGGTAAGCCTCTGGTTACTTTTCTGTAACAACAAAGGCTGACACTTGAATTTTCTCTTTTAGTATCTTGAGAAATCCTCATTGTTTTGAAAATTGAAAGCTATATTCAAGTGTAAACAATAAAACTTCTTGAGGGGAACTTGCCTTTGTGTATAAAATATTTGATTGGAGTACAAATAACATTCTACAATATTTAGTTCACTAAGATGGATTTGACAAGTCAGGCAAAAATACCAAGGACAGAGAAGCTCTCTGGAGGTGTTCAGATTTTTTAGTTGTTCTTCTATTTCTAAGTCATGAGTAATTACTATCTTTCAAAAATCATAGGTAAAAGAGTCACAGCTTAATCCTGCCCCTGCTAATGTGTGGGTTTGCCCAGTAGTAGCAATGGGACCACATGAAAGGGGTTCCGGGGCCCCTAATTGGTGTTCCTGACATGCAGTAAGAATGGCGAAAATACTGACTGCTTCCTATTTTTTTCTTTGTACTCAGAACTAGCTGTCTTTACAATGATCCAGAAATGTCTTCTACGGAGAAGGAGTAAGAATTTCATCAACAGCTATGTGGTTACTTGCAGTGTTGCATGGCTGAGCTTGGAAAGAAAACAAAATGCATTCAGGATTGGGTCAACCCCTTTCAGATGTTCAGCTTTTATGCAATATTCCTGAAATTAGAAACTTGAGCAAAACCTGCCAGATTAATCCTTCTCATTAGTGATCACCACTAAGGAAAACTGAAGTCTTTACACACATTCTATTTTTTCAATCCAAAAATGAGGGGAAAATAAATATTGGGGCCAGACATAAGAACATGTGGGCAAGAGGAATAGAACTATGTTCTGAATTACATCATCTCTTTTAATTAGTGAAAGCTAGAAATTCCATGTCAATGTAATATTTTGATGATAGGGAAGATATATCCTTGTTTGCACATTACAGGAGGCAGCTAAGTTTGCACACAACTTTAGGGATCATTGTGTTGAGAGATTCCAATCCTGTGAGAAGTAGAAATCTGACATGCATTGAGTTCTTAGCATGTGCCAGATTCTGTGTAAAAAGCCCACACGCAGCCGGGTGTGGTGGCTCATGCCTATAATCCCAGCACTCGGGAGGCAGAGACAGGAGGATTGCTGAGTTTGAGGCTTGCCTGGGTTACATAGTAAGCTCAGGGCCAGCCTGAACTACAAAGCGAGACCCTGTGTCAAAAAAAAAAAGGGAAAAAAGCCCACATGCAGTACCTGATTTTAACCATTGGAATAAGCTGAAGGAAGATTGTGTAAATAAGAAAGCAAGACACAGAGAGATTATCTGACCAGTTCCATGTTTTATAGCCATAAAAATGGCCCAAAGAAATACATTATATCGCCGGGCGTGGTGGCTCATGCCTGTAATCCCAGCACTCGGGAGGTAGAGGCAGGAGGATTGCTGAGTTCAAGGCTTGCCTGGGCTACATAGTGAGCTCAGGGCCAGCCTGAACTACAAAGCAAGACCCTGTCTCAAAAAAAAAAAAAAAAAGAGAAATACGTTATATCCATGTACCAACCTGCCCAAATGAATCTCAGTATTGTGCATTACTAATAAACATTGATAATTTTTTTTTACATGCCCAGAACTGGGATTTGTAACTTGGTCATACAGATCTGGAGCCAATAGTTTGTAAATCAGAAAGCAGTGCTCTTTATGCTCACCTAGGTGTGCCATCTCTCATTTAAGTATAAAAGTTATTGACCTAAGAACAGGGTTTAATAGTGGTCAGTTCAAGGATGCAGCTATGGTCACCAATGGCTCCCAGAGAGAATGGACCACTCAGCAACAGGCTGCTAATTTGCTTTGAGTGGTAAAGCATGAACACTTGTTATCCCCACAAGCTCAAATGAGGAGGTAATAGTCAAAAGCGAGTGAGGCTCTGTTGTCACCTCGAGGCCCAGAGAGAAGTTGGGAAGACACAGTGTAGAGCCCTTGCGGCTGCCGTTTTGACATTACAACTTAGAGGAAGCAAAAAAATGAAAGTGCAGAATGTCCCAACTTACAAGGACTCAAAGGACAAAAGTTTTAATCACATGGCCATTTTTTGAAAGTCGGTGTTATCCTACCTCTCCAGATGAAGGCTACAAAGCCAACTGCCAAATGAAATTCTGCAAAGGAAATATTTATCTCAGTCTACCATAATCCGTTTTGCAAATACAATACATTTCCTCCTCTTGGAAAACAACACTGCTTTTTACAGCTCACAGCCCAGTTAACGAGCCTTGTGAAAGGTAAATCCTGCTCACTCACTGGCCTAACTACAGCTGCTACATCTCCGGGGCTACCCACTCCTTGGCCACTTTGTCTGGTGTACGGAGCTCTTAGGGTTACGAGAAGTATGGCATTGATTCTAGTGTGGGTTCACTCCGGGCTGGACAAAGGGGAGGGAGGAATGCTGTAAACTGGCAAAGTAACTTCCCACTTGGTGGAAGAACACATGCTTCTCTAAGGCTTCCTTTTCCTGTCCCTGCAGGGTATGTGACCATTACGAGAAGGAGTGAGGAAGGATAAGAGTGTCCTAGACTGCCTTTTCCCCCTGACTTCCAGTCCTAGATTTTTGGCTTTCTTGGTTCTGGAATGAGGAGCATTGCTTAAGTTCCTCTAACTTTGGTTCACGACAGGTCATCACGGAAGAATACTGTATGGAAGCATTTTATACCTTAGCTAGCAAGAAACGATAAACTGTAAAATGGGCACGTGCTCTTTCAAGTGTCCCCTTCAGGCTCAGAATAGAAGGAACCATGTGCTGAAGCTATCACGTGCTCTGTTTCCTCTGAGAGCAGGGAAAGCCAATGTCTTTCTACCCTCTCTTCCTACGCAAAATAGACTTGTTTTTATTATTTATCATCAAACAAGATTGTCAGAGACTTTGTAATTTAATTCATTAAAAGTGAAAATAGCAGGCCGGAGGGTTAGTGGTTCCGGCACCTGCCTCACAAGTGCAAGGCCCTGAGTTCGATCCCTGATAACCATATACAATGCTAGGCATGGAGACTCACACCCACCAACAATCAATACCACATACCACAGTGCCAGGCGTGGTGGCTCACGCCTGTAATCCCAGCACTCGGGAGGCAGAGACAGGAGGATGGCTGAGTTTGAAGCTTGCCTAGGCTACATAGTGAGCTCAGAGCCAGACTGAACTACAAAGCGAGACCCCATCTCAAAAAAAAAAAAAAAAGTAAAAATAGCCTATTGTAAAATTGTTAAAAGGTTGCCTTGTCTCACTGCAAAGTTGACTAAAAAACACTTAGCTTGGGGCCAGAGATTTAGCTCAGTGGTTCCAACGCCTGCCTAGCAAGCACAAGGTCCCTGGTTCGATCCCCAGTAACTACATACAACAGTATTGGGTGTGGTGGCTCATGCCTGTAATCCCAGCACTGGGGGAGGGGGGGCAGAGGCAGGAGGATTGCTGAGTTCGAGGCTTTGCCTGGGCTACATAAGGAGCCTGAAATACAAAGTGAGACCCTGTCTCCAAAAAATAAATAAATAAATAAATAAATAAAACCTTAGCTCACTTTCAAGTATACTCCTTTAAAATATTCAGTTCTGATTAAATGTAATTTTTCCCAAAACAAGTGTCTATTTTTAAAAAATAGTCCTAGGTATCTTCCTCCTTCACTTTTAAGTTCTAATTTTATGTGTATTCATGTCCTATGCCAATAGCATGCCTTTGGTATTTGTGCATATATTTAAAAATTGTATGGTCAAAGGTGGTTCTGTTTGATTAGACTTCACTCAGTAGCATTGACGATAGCTTCATTAGTTCCAGGTGATAACTTCAGTCTCCAAAATTCTTCTTCAGTGCTTCCTTGTAGTAAGTTATGAAAAAATTGTCTGGTACCGGGAACTGAACTACAGACCTTGCAAGGCAGGTGTGGTACTACTGAGCTAAACCCCTAGACCAATAGTCAGCTTTTAAGTGTCTTGTTCTTTCTATCAACTGAGTAAGTAGGTTTCAGTGTTGCATTTTTGGTCACCAAAACTAAAAGGACACATTAAACCCCAGAAGGTTTACCAGAAAATGTCAGAACAAAAAATAAAACCAAAGCATGTTGAGATGGGCAGCCTGGTGTCAGTGTTGGCTCAGATTTTTATTGGCGGCCCAGGTGGGAAAACGATGTGACCATACACTTTCAATTGTTTATAGCATTTTTTAAAACCTTCAATTGTGTGTAGTGGTTTAGACTTTTCAGGCAACATGTCTCAGATTTTGACTTAGTGATATCTTCCTGGCTTGTGACAGAAAATAAACGAACTCCATAAGAAACAAAATAAAATTGTAGACAGCAGAGCAGGCCTACTACAGACCCCTTGGAATTACTGCAGCCCGAGGTACCGTTTGCACAAGCAATATAAAAAAGGACATGTACAGTAAAGGAACGTTAGAAAACAAGCACAGTAGATAAAGGGGGACGTTTCTGAAGAACAGTCCTACAGATAAGAAGCCAAGACCTGGAGCCTGGTGCCCTTCACAGTGCTGTGCAGGCGCTGCTAGGCTCCAAAGTCTCCCCAAGGGGAGGAGATTACAAGTGGAGCAACTGAAGCCAAGAGACAGTTTTCCTATCTGAATACGTACGTGGCGCGCAACTGTCACTAAAGCATTAGACAGTCAGTGCAGTTAAGGACACCCTGGGCTTGGTCCTCAGCGTGCTGTAAAATGCGCGACTGCTCCAATTCACAGTACGCAAACGGAAGCGTGGAGAAGGTGGGTGTCTCAGCCCAGTCCCGCAACTACAAAATGGTGAGATAGCACAGGATATTTCTCAGGAAAGATCCTCTACCGCTATAAGCTAGACAGCACAGCTTACCAATGGCTTTATTCGCAGAACTGGCGGAAGGAACTTTACTCAGCTGCAGAAAGTTGCCAGTGAGCGCAGAATGGAAGCCTTTCTCAGGAGGACGGGGACAGTGTGAACCTCAGATAGATACTTCCTAAACTTGTCTTTCCAAGCCTATTATTTCTCTTTCTGTAATGATTAGAATTCTGATTTTTCACTGGCTTTTAGTTCTCCTCTAGGGTAGATATAGTAGGAATTTGTATTTCATCTACTAAACAGAAGGGAGATACATGTGGCTTGAGAGAAAAATTTGTTCATTTTGCAAGGCTGAGGATGGACTCCAGGGCCTTGCGCGTGCCAGGCAAAAGCTGTATCACCGAGCCACTCTCCTGACCCTAAGAAAATCTGACTTACTCGCTAGAGACTTGGGAACTCAGATTCCTTCTCATGTCATTTTTGTTTCAGTTATTAAGATCTACTTCATTAAATTAGCTAGTGAAATCCTTTAACTCATAGAAAGTAATTTCGCTTTTATTCTTTTGTTTTTGTTGCTATTATTTTATTGTTTACCGTTCCTGGCTATTTAGCACTTGTCAGATATTACATCCTACAGGAAGATTATGGTGTTTGCTTCACTAGTTTACTAAGCAGGGTTCTACAGAGAAACCGACCAATGGAATCTGTATGTTCATACCAGAATTGTAAGTCGGAGTTTATTAGGTTGGCTCACACAGTTACAGAGGCATGAGACCCCACATTGGCCTCCTGGGGGCTAAGAACTAGGAGAGCTGGTAGCCGCTCAATCCAGGAAGCCAGAGATCCCAGACCAAAGAAGAAGCCAGATGCAGGCCGGGTGTCGAGGCCCCTGGAGGGTTGCTATGCAAGTCTTTTGTTCAAGGCAGGAGAAGCCTGGAGTCTGACATCCTCTGGCAGAAAAAAACACGCGCCTTTGGAGGAAGTATCCTAGCTCCACAGCTCCTCGTCCGTCTTCCCCTGTCCCAGTCCATGTCGCCCGCAGTGAGTGGGTGCTGACACCCACCTTGAGGCTAGGCCTTCTTCGCTGGCTCATGGCCCACAGGGTAACTTCCCTGGAAACACCCACGTAGACACTTCCTTCCTCCACCCAGTCAAGGCCACACACAAGTGTCCATCACTACAAGGAAAAGATATTTACTAAAAATAGACCCTTTATTTCCAAAATAGACTAGCGATGTTTCTTATGCCAACTGACTTCAAAAATAAGCTTTACCATGCCTTGCTTGTTTCTCTGCATCATTTTGAAAAGGTGTAAAATGCTTCCAGAAACAATTCTGTAAATAAATTGAGACAAGGCTAGAAACTAGGGGAGGATTGAGTTTTACTAGATTTCTCTAGTACTATAAAAAGTCTGCATGATTTATTTTCAGTAAGTCTCTTGAGGGGAAAAAAATAAAGATATCCCACCCAAGTCATTATTGAGTGTTTCTCATCCTATTCTTCCCATCCCTCTCTTTCTCACAGTATGGACCTGAAGCTGAAAGAAAAGCCCTAGTTGGCTCTGACTGGAGGAGAAAGCTCTGCTTTGCGGTTCTGCCGAGAAACACATTTACCTGGAAGAGACAGGGCTGACTTCACCTTTTTCCACTTTGCACTACTTGGTGCCATGCTAAATTTCTAAGGGGTAAAACGCAAAAGGAATTTGTTTACTTTTACCATGTTCTATGAGAGTGTGTGTATTTTCCTATTTTGCCAATTATGTGCCTCCAAATTTTCAGTTGAACCTTAGCAAGAAAGTAGGACCTTCCATTTCAAGATCGTGGTGCAGTGGTGTTTGATCCCTTAGGCAGATGTTTACTGGTACACTAACTTAAAATCCACTGTTAAGGATCAGAGGATTTAGCCACAGACAGCTAGACTGCTTCACAGTGATCATTCCAGGTTTCAAGTACACAAGGCTCATGCTCTATTCTCTCAGCAAGAGATGCTGCCCATAATGCCACCTTTCAAATTGAAAGCCTGCTCGAGAAGCCATAAGCCAGACACAAGTGTAAGGTCATCGTTGGCTAAGTCAAGCATTGTCACATGAGTCTCCTTACACTTCTCAGAGGGAAGCCAAACTTTCTTACATCGATTTTATTTCAATTATCATGATTACATGCTTTATTTTAACTATGATTTACAAAAATTGGCCTTATAAAATGTTACTTTCTCCACTGCATGTTGAATACTTCTTTTGCAAAACTTAAGGCTGAATTAGTGGCTGTCTCTCTTTGGGGCATAAATCAGGATCAAGAAGTTATACAAGTGCTAAGAACTCAGAGCCCACTCAAAAATTATTTGGAAACATTTGGGAAAAATTACTTGGAAACAATTAGTTATCCAAATTTCTTTCTCACATACATTATAGAATGTGATGTGCTTCAAGACATTCCAATCTGATCACAGATTTGAAATGAAATGTATGTGTTCCCATTTACAAAAGAGCTTATAGTTTTCATAAGCCTTTTAAAATGCCAACATAACTTCAAATCTGTTGGCTTTTAGCAGAGTTTGGCAAGCTATACCAGTTGTAGGGTTCCATCACAAGCTAAGGATGGTTCTCACATTTGTGGTTGAAAAAAACTTTAATTTTTTGTGACACAAGGAAATTATTCAAATTTTAGTATCTATAGATAAGTGCTATTGAAACACAGCCACATAAATTTGTTTTCTTACTGTCTGCATCTATTTTCACACTACCTCAGCAGAGTTGAATAGTTACAACAGACCATCGGGCCACCAAGCCAAAAACAATTACAGTCTTTCACCAAAAGTTAGCTAGCTCTGTGTTACCAAGTATGTCTTTTCCCACTCTGCTCCCCACCATTTCTATTTGGTTTGTCCATCAGAATGAATGAATAAGGCTACAAACTAATTTTTTTTGGCCAAAAGACATTTTTGACATCTGCTAAAAAGACAAGATTTGTTAAGTGCAAAGCACAGTTTAAGTTGTAACCACAATACTCATAGGGGCCCTTTTGTAAAAATTCCCCTTGAGCCATTTCTTGATGTTGTGGAGGTCCTAGATTTTCCTCTGGGAACCATTCTTAGTCTCCAGTGTCACCTTGTACAAGTAAGCTCAGATACAAATGAAAATGGAGAGAGGGTTCTGCTGGAGTCTCAAGGCAGTAACTTCACTGGGGGCAGCGGTGTGGGATATTTTGAGCTGTCCATATAACAAGCCTTGAATTGCTTTGAAGTAGGTGGCTGAATTTCTCTGCCCTGACTGCTTCGGGTCTGTTTACACAGACTTTCCATACGTGCACTCACCATATGCATGAGTCAGCTCTTTCCTGCATTAGCCGCCAGAGTTACCTGTCATCCTTTGTTTTGCCTCCCAACTTAGTAAACACTGCATTGTTTTGTAACTCCTTTTTCATGTCTGGCTAGTCTGACAGAAAAACCCTGCAGCCCACCCACTCTCACAGCCCACCTCTACCCTGAGAAGCCCAAATAACATCCACACCCGCATATGGGGTTGACATAGCCAGTTCTGGTTTGTTCACCCGTTTAACACCTTCCCTCCGTAGTGTTCCATCTTGGAAGATGAACTACGTGGTCTCTGTAGCCATGTTGAGCCCAAGTCATGAGGAATCCGGGGTTCAGTTTAGGGTGCGAAGCTGAGAACACAGAGGGATGAGTAGAAGCCTCTGATTACAGCCAGTGGTACCGACAGTCATGCCATTCACACCATCTGAATTCGTCTGGCCTGTTTGTTTATGTTCAGCAACTCAGGTGGTAACACTGTTTGA
This sequence comes from Thryonomys swinderianus, assembly GCA_004025085.1. Lineage (NCBI taxonomy): Eukaryota > Metazoa > Chordata > Mammalia > Rodentia > Thryonomyidae > Thryonomys > Thryonomys swinderianus. The sequence continues at coordinate 21,406 of PVIC010019708.1, forward strand.
AGCTTCTTCTTCCCACATCAAAATTCTGCACATCATTCCCAATCCAGCAACACTGTTTGAGCTGGCTGTCCTGTGGGCTGTGGATCCATTCTGAGATTGAGGCATCTGCTGTTTTGTTACCTTAAAAGGGTAAATTAATTTAAGTGCACGTGCTAGAGAAAGGCTGCCGTGTAAACTCAATCCAAGTAAATAGAAGCCTAGGTGAATCCTGCAAAAAATAGTCCCTGCACAGATAGGTAGACTGATACAAACTTTCACATCACTCAGCTCTCTAGCTCTTGCATTCTGAGCATTCTTGCTTTGGTTCTGACTCCTAGGAACTGCTTTGCACTTTTCCTGTAGTTTTATTATTAAAGGAACCAAGGGCTCACTGTGGGGCAAAAGTATTGTTTTTATTCAAAGTGGCAACTGTTCTTTGTGTAGCTCTTAATTAAAAGCAAGAACAAAAATTTGCACAGAAGATAACGTGGAGGAGTGAGAAAGTTTGAGGAAAATAGCTGTGTGAGGAAGAAATCCCAACGTTCCTGTTGAAGCCATACAATGTTTTATAGGGTTCTTCCTAAGGCCTGTGCTGAGATGTGGAGGAAGTCGCTTCTCTTAGCCTTGTTTCAAAGATAGCATTCTGAGCACTCAGCAATGGTCCTTACTGCATTTGCAGCGTGCATCTAATCACATGCCTCATAGTTTGCTCTTTTAGAAATATTTAGATGTGCACAAATTAACCTTTTCTATATTTAAAGATTTTTCTACCATGTATAGGATTGCTCAGAATGAAGTGTGCATTAGACTTTGTTTTGGCAAATCAATTCTCTCTCAATAGTATGGATTAATAATATAAAAATATGTAACAACAGACTATATCTATGGAACCTCTCTGTATCATTCAGAAATAAAAGTTGATCCCATATGTCTACGACTTGCTTTTTCTGAGTCAGCGGCAGTCTTTCTGCAGCTTCACTTCACAGTACCCAGTCAGCTTGGCCCTGGGTGCTAGAGATACCCAGGCTTTCCTGGCCAACCCAGCTTCACTCTCCTTTCGTTTTTTTTTTGTTTGTTTGTTTTTTTTAGACAGGGTCTCGCTTTGTAGTTCAGGCTGGCCCTGAGCTCACTATGTAGCACAGGCAAGCCTGGAACTCAGCAATCCTCCTGTCTCTGCCTCCTGAGTGCTGGGATTACAGGCATGAGCCATCACGCCTGGCACTGTGCTATGTGGTATTGATGGCTGGTGGGTGTGAGTCTCCACGCCCAGCATTGTATGTGGTTACTGGGATCGAAGTCAGGACCTTGCGCTTGTAAGGCAGGCGCTGGAACCACTGAGCTAAGTCTCCTGCCCTCTTCTTTCATTTTTGTCCTTCATGCATCAGAGTTGGTCCACTGTGCTTTCAAATGCATAGTTTACTCTTTGGTTAAACAGTTTCTTATTTTGGAAAGATCTCCATCTTTTGTGGTAACTTGACTTTGCCAACTCCTCTCTTCTCTGTTCTCTGATCTATATTTACTTTTAAATTAAAATGGATTTATGTAAGTGGTAGAGGACATGATTAGCATAGGCAGGGGCCTGGTTTGATCCCCTGCACTACACACAAAAGCGTGTGCACACGCGCGGGCACACACACACCCACACACAAACACCATTCAATGCCATTTTATTTTCAGTTGTTTTGTTTTTGAACTTTTATAACCTTCATGATAAGCCAGAATTAGGAATCACCATTGTGCTTTAAAAAATAAAATAAAAAATAAACAGATGTAGGGGCCGGAGGGTTAGCTCAGTGGTTCCAGCACCTCCCTCACAAGCTCAAGGACCTGAGTTCGATCCCCGGTAACCACATATAATGCTGGGCGTGGAGACACGCCCACCAACAATCAACACCGCATACCACAATGCCAGATGTGATGGCTCACGCCTGACATCCCAGCACTCGGGAGGCAGGGACAGGAGGATTGCTGAGTTCGCGGCGGCTTGCCTGGGCACCATAGTGAGCTCAGGGCCAGCCTGAACTACAAAGCGAGACCCTGTCTCAAAAAGCAAAAATAAATAAATAAATAAATAAAATAAACAGATGTGGACTTTTGCTTTCTGGAATATTGTTGATTTAGGTTCCAACTCATTGGTTAATTAGCCGAATGAGAAGTCACGTGCCAGTAACTGAGGCACCGCTTGTTCTCATGAACTAGAGACAAATTCTGTGGCTATGTCCTCTACCCAAGGAGAGGAAGAAGCAGATCAGAAGGCTGAGATGAAGTTGCAGGCAAATCAAGACGATGTTATTCTGAAGTAGATGGTGAAATTCGGTTTGCTATGATTACCTACTAAAGGAGTAGCAGTTGGAGGCTACTGTGTCCAGCCTCCGGGGAAAGGATGGGTAAAATGTGGGGGTGAACACTGGTACCGGACAGTTGTGAGAAACAGCAAACCATGTTCACAGAGCAACAAATAAATCATAGGGTAAAGTTGAAAAAGCAAAAAACCAGTATTTATAGTAGGGTGCCATTGACATAACTTCTAAAACAAAGTTATATTATGCAAAATGCACGCATATTTCAGGACAGCACACACTTTAAGTATATGGTGTGAGGATGGAGGGTCCCGCTGAAATCTAAATCAGAACTGAAGGAGGGCTCTTACAGCTGAAGTTAAAAGCTGGAGAAATGAAGACCAAGTTTCAGGGTTCAGTCAGGACTTTCAGATGTAGCTCAGAAGATCTGTGTGCAGCACTTTCGGCCCTCGAGGGACTGTCCCCTTCCACAGCTGCCCTCATGCCTTTTCTCTGTGCTGATGATACCCTCTGTGGCGCTGCCTGCCCTGCGGCTGCTCTGGTTGCATCATCCTGCGCCCACGGAGCTCTTAATTAAGCTGGAGCCATCCAATGCATCAATCCTCACACCCCTGCGAGTTTGCAGAGCAAGAACACTTGCTTAAGAGGCCAGTTTTCCTGACTAGTTTTGTTTACATTCATTCAAAATGACTCTCTTTAACCAGGCAAAATTATTTCTTTTCAGTATGTGACATGGTAATGATGCCTAGATGGCCAGTACAAGTGACTGTTATCTACCATCTCTAGCCTCATCCCTAGCCAAGAAGCTGATGCCTTTAACACCTGACCACACTTTTCTCGTGAATCTTTTCCCCCTAAAAATCAATGAGCTAAATTTACCAGTTTTCCCTTGTATTCATATCTGTCGCTGCAGTAACAAGTTTATTGTCGATTCTCATTATTCAGTAGTAGTAGTTGCATCCTACAAGGCAAGAGCACTGGCTTGTGCATCCTGATCCATTACGGCAGCGGGAACAGGGATAAGTTGGCATGAGCTGCGGGCCTCAATATTTCTGTCAGTTGACCAATAATACTTAAGTTTGCTTTGTGCGTTTTTGTTCAAAGACGCCCTGTTGATCATATCTTGTTGGGTTATTAGTCAACAGTCTGAACACAATTCACAGCTGAACAAAGCTTCTCTAACAGATGGACAAGACTCCATAAGGGTGTCCCAGGGGCTGTGGGGTGGGAGTGCTCAGTCATGTACATGCTTAGTCAGCATAAGCAGGGATCTGGATTCAGTTCCCAGCAGCAAAGCAAACAAACCAACAACACACCTCACAGCATTCTTGCACTCAGGAACACTAGACAACCCTTCATCACTACAGTTGGGTGGTATTTTAAACAGACACATCATCAGCTAAAGAACTCAAGAAGTCAGAAAGAAAAATGCTACAGAACTACGTAGACTCCATGAATAATGAATATCTACCATGTTCCATAACTAAGCGACTAAGAGGCCTTCAACAATGTGCGCTTACTCGTGTCCTTTTTTTGGCTGCGTGGAGTTCAGGCACACTGTAGTTGGTTCTCCACTTCGTCTCTGGCAGGTGCAATTAAGCTGTTGGCCCAGGGCCTCTCTCAAGACTCCATTAAGATGTTTCTGGGCCACAGTCTGTACCCAGGCTAACTACCTGGTTGTCGGCAGGATGCTGTTTACAGTCGTTGCAGAGGAGAGGCTTTCTTGCTGCAGTCCATTGGTCAGAAGCTGCTCTAGGGTCTTTGCCTCAGGGTTGGGTTCAACATGGCAGCTTCCTTCTTTGAAATCAAAGAAAAATGCTAACGAGGTGGAAGTTACAACTTTTAATGTGATCTCAGCAACAATACCAGTAAGTCTTACTCTGTTTTTAGAAGTAATCTGTATGTCCAGCCCACATCAATAGGAGAGTATGACACAGAGGGTAAATACGAAGAGGGGACCTTGGAGACCATGTGCAAAGTCTGCTGCCATACCCCTGGGCCCTCGCCAATGTGCTCTGTGAGCAGCCTCCTTCTGCTCACCTATTCTTCTAGTTCTTTCTTCATGTTGCTCTTTTCTTCCTCCTTTCTGCTACCTCCCCTGAATCTCTTTAGATCAGTCATATCTTGGTTTCAATCTTATCGCAACCATCATTATCCCACCCACTGTGTCCTCTCTAATCTCTGTGTAAGAAAAAATATTACACTCTCTCCCCTGTGCTGATGAGATCCTTTTCTATTATTTCATTGTCCGGAATTCTACGTAGTGGGATTCCAGTCCTGGCTCTGCTTACTCACCATATTACTCTGAGTGACTTAATTTCCCTGAGCCTTGATTTATCCACTTCTCTGCAGTTTGTGTAAAACTCTCATGTTATAAGTTTATGTAATAGTTAAGTAGGACTTAAATGCCCAGCCTACTGCTTAATATAGAGACAGAATTTTAAAAATATTATTTCTCCCTTCCTTCTTTTTTCCTTCTCCCTCTTTTCTGTTAGTCAGCCAGTATCTTCAATTCCATTGCCAGCCCCAACCACATCAGTGTCTCATTTTTCTCTCCTAACCCCTCTTCCAAACTGACAATTCCTTTAACTCTGCTATACTTGGACTACTTCCTCTTTACTTCTCCCCTTACTTTTTTTCCACACTTTTTATCTCTTATCTCTGCTTACTTTGACTCTTGATTTTACTTTTTATCAGAAAAAATTACTTTTGCTGAAACGTGCAAAAAGGTTGGCTGTGTATCGGATTCGTCATTATATTTCCTATGAACATGGTCTCTTCATCTATCAAAACTAAGAAATCAACACTTAAAAATTATTATCATAGAGTCGTAAGATGTCACACAAATTTCACTTAGCACTTCAATAAATGTCCTATGTGGCAAAATGATCTTGTCCAGGATTTCATGATATCTCTAGTTGTCTCTTTTACCTTCTTCAGTCTGACACAATTCTTCAGCCTTTCCATGACTGTCATAACCTTGAAATTTATGATGATTAGTCACAGTTATTCCATATGATGAACCTTGTCTAAGATTTGGCTTTGTATTCAGGTTACTCATCTTTGCCAGTGATACTTTGGAACCAGTTTATGTTTCTTTCTCATTGCACCCTGCTGATGACCTTCACTTAGAACTTGAATATAGTGATGTTCACTGTAAGCATACTTTTCATCCCTTGTAATTTAATGTTTTGTGTTGGGGGTGCTCTGGCTGTATGTTCATAGCCTGTTGCCTATTAAACTTTTAATTTAGGAATTTATTTAAACGAGGATGAACTTGTGGAATCTGAGTTTATTCAGAAGGCTACAATCTGTGGGTGAGATTGTTTGTTTTGATCTTCAAATTGACCCTAGTCTGGCTATTAGAGTCCTTTTAGTGTGGTTTCTGTGCTTTTTGATAATCCTTTTTATCTGAGCAATTCTCTATTCTTTGGCACAGGAGGTCCCAGCTTCAGCTTGTGTCTTACTGCTCCAGCCCCTAGAATCACTCATTTCTTTGCAAAACTCTGGTTTCTTTTAGTGAAGAAACGCATTCTCCACTAAGAGCCAAGACCCAACTGCTGAATGTGCTGGATGCTAAGTGGTGCGTCACTGCTCCCCTAGACTCTTACTAGACAGAGCTAAAGAACACGTGTGCATCCTATAACACACACATCTTATAATTATTCTACATTCATTTCCAGGTTTATCTATGAATACTGACGTCCATGATTTCACACTAATATTTCCCATTCTGAAACCAACTCAAGCCCTCACACAAGGGCACACTCTCAAGCCAGTGTGCTCTTGAACACTCTGAGAGGGGTGCCCCCTCCCCATGTATTCTTTACTCCACTGTTATGGTTTATATCTGGATATCCTCACAAAGCCTCATTTGCTCATGGGTGGGGCTTTGGGGAGGTGATTGGATGATGAGTATATGATACTCTTCAATAGGTTAGTACACCTATAAGTTTATGACTAAATGAGACTTGTAGGGGGAAGCCTGTTTGGAAGAGGTGGGTGAGTGGAGGGATGGCCCGGAGGGAGCTATCTCCTCCCCTCCTCTGTGACCTCTCTGCCCTCACTCCCATGCCATGAGCTGTTTTGCCTCTGTGGTGCCTCTCTGCCGTTCTTCCCTGCCTTGAAGTAAAGCAATGTTCCACATCCAAACTGGGGACTGAAATCTCTACAAAGTGTGAGCCAAAATAAACTTTTCCTCCTTTAATATGCCAGTATTGGGGATTGTGTCTCAGCAACAAGAAAATGCCTGAGACACACACCCAGGCAGCCTGAAAGCAAAGACTGACTCAAATGATTCATGCTCATAATATAAGCACAGGATTCATTGACAACACTCTGTAAAAGATGTTTTTGAACTGCCTGATCTTTATTATAACACATGCTATACTAACATGATGCACATCCCAGCCAGTCCTGGATGTGTTGCTAGAAGTCTCACTGAGCAGTCTTTCCTGCCCTGTCTTTTAGTGTCTGAATCCTTCAGGCTCCAGGCAAGTTGAAGCTGTATACCCCATCTTCCTCTACCCTTCCCTCCCCACAGCCAAAGGCACAAGTCTTATATAGATTAATTTATAGTGATTATAATTAGAAGAATAAAAGTTCCAGATAAAGATGCAGGTAAAAGAAAGTCCCCTTGTAACATTCATTTGTTGTGATATCACATACAGCACCAAATGTGAATGGCTGGAAACAATGCCATTCATGCTCTGTGCTCGCCGGCCTGCAGTCCGGCAGGACTCGGGAGAAGCCCTCGTCCCGGCCCCACTCGAGACCTGCCGGGACAGCCTGGCGGGGCTGGGGGAGCCACCTCCAGGAAGTCACACTAACCTGGAAGGCAAATTGTTTAGTGCGTCAGGCAAATTTAAGATTAGAATTTTCCAGATAGTTTTCAAAGGAAAATAAGAGATGAAAATAAAAGGAATAGAGCAGCTTTTTCTGCTAAAATATAATTTTCAAAAAGTAAAAAAATATGAGTTTCACACATGCAAGGTGAGCACATGTCAAAAATTTATTCCATTTATTCACTGATTATGTTTAATAAGATGTTCAAACTGGTTAAGGACAAAAACACTGACCTAGCGATAGATAGATAGATGATAGATAGATAGATAATAGATAGATAGATAATGAATGAACACCGGGAATGTTTAGATTAATTGTTTGCAAATAAATGTAAAGTCAACACTACTCGATACAACAATGTAATCTAATAATTGGAGTTATCAGTTCTCCTTGTGGGTCTTTACTGACTCATACTCATTTCTAGGGAAGCCCCTGCATTCTTCAGTGTAATCCACATCTGGATGGAGTGGTCCACACAATCCCTCCCATTTAAATGGGTTGTTCCAGGTCTAGCCAAAATAAGCATCCACTAGCATGAGGCATCAGAAGAAAGCTTGGGTTTTGTTAAAACAGAGCAAGACTGGGCCATCTCCCTTGGACACTTCCCTTTGCCCGTTTGGAATAGGGTGGTCCTAGAGCAAAACTAGAGAAATGGACAAAAATATCCCCAGGGACCTGAGACCAGTCTCTGAGGTGTTTTAAGCCTCTACTTCTCCAATGGGGTGAGAAAGGATCCTGTAGGAGTCACGTTGCTTGAGTTCTTTGGCTTAGTTTTTGTACCTAACACATGAGTGACTATCCCTGAACTTCAATTTGAAACACTCCATTTCAGATGGTCCCTAGGGATGGATGTTATAGCAGCAAAACAGTCCCAGCCTGGACAGAACAGAAAGAAAAGACCAGGATCTGGCCCTGGGCAGAGATGACCACAAGTGGCCTTAAGCTGGAGACTGTACATGCATCAAAAGACAGACTCTCTGTGCTGTGCACCCTGCCCTCACTCCTCCCCAGGCTGGGCCACCTGCCTTCACCCCAGAAGCCCAAACCCCTATCACCTAACCTCTGCATAAGAGTCAGCCATCCTGTTCTTCTCTTGGCATAATCCCCCCATGCCTCAGTTATGCTCCACATAAATTGTGTGCATTCTTTCTTCTGTTAAAAACTTCAGGAAGAAATGAGGACCAACTGTAAGATGTAGCTATGCTTCCTTGGGCAGTTGAGAACCTACTAGATTCTCATAGTAAAGATCAGAAAAATTTCCAAGTGCTTCCAGCAGAAGTAGGGAAAGCAGCCATTTTTAAATACACCCAGAACATTCTACTCTCCGAGACAAAATGGAATTTAACTAATCCGAGAGATGAAAAATAACACTCTAGCCTTCCTCTCTCACTTGAGGATGAAAAACCACCAATTGAGAAGTAGTTGTAAAGGTTACTGCCAAGGTCACAACTCCATGTAGGACTACAAACCACTTCCCTCCCCGCACCTCACCACCACATCAGTAGGACTCCTGTGTAATAACCAGGAAGTACAACCCCCAAAAAACCCATTTAATAAGTCTTTGGAGAGTATGTAAGTAGTCTCTAGGGAAGCTGAAGACAACAGGGAAACCGAAACAAGCTAAGTTTCTGATAGCTGCAGTTTCAGTGAGCAGTAATGTGGGCCCAGCACTTGGCCAAATCAACCACAATCTCACGCCAAAGCCTCTTTACAGCAGTTTCTTTTCCTGAACTCATCAGCACTGGCTTTCAACAAAAGATTGCAAGACATACTAAT
>PVIC010019709.1:0-30263 GCA_004025085.1 Thryonomys swinderianus
GCTGGTGAGTGTGAGTCACCATGCCCAGCACTGTATGTGGTTACTGGGGATTGAACTCAGGACCTTGTGCTTGCGAGGCAGGTGGCAGAACCACTGAGCTAAATCTCTGGCCCATGTTTATCTATATTTTGTGAGGTTTTTGTCTTTGGAGTATTTCTAAAGGTATTCCTACCTACTTTCTATACTGTGGAGGTTTGTTTCCTCCCTTTGATTTTTTCCAAGATGCATTGATAATTTGTAAAGAAAAATCTGTTGAACTTTTTCAATGGGAATTGCCCATGAGGTTTAGAGCTTTGTTTATTAGACTTTTGGAGTTTTTTACTTTGATTTTGCAATTGGTTAGAAAAGGAAAGAAACTGTAAGCTAGTAACTTACACCAAGAAGAGTTTGTCATTTTAATAAATCTGAACAAGTCCAAAAAGAGCTATTTTAGGTTTTTTTAAGTTTTCCCCAGCCTTACTTATTAGAGAAGTTATCTATAACCATGGAATGTCAGGAAGGTCTGAATCTTACTCTCTCACACTTTTAACAAAGTAGAGGCTCTTATTTTAGGACCTGGTGACAAAGCTGGGAGAGGCAGAGAAATGTTTTATTTCTAAAATACCAGCAGATAGGGTGAGAGATTTATCCTGTTAAGATAGATTGCTAGATGCACAATGTTAAACACAGCAGGAGGCGCCTCTTTTAGAATGCTTTTTTTTTTTTTTTTTTTTTTAAAGCAATGGACCTTGATGTTAACTTGTGCATTTCCTAGTGTACAATGAACTCTTTTTGTTTGGTTGGCTTTTGTTTTTTTTCTCCTGGAGACAGGGTTTCCTTGTGTTGCCTAGGTTGGCCTTCAACTTTCTGTGTAGCCCGGGCTGGTCTCACTTGTCATCTTTGCTGCTTTAGCCTCTCAAATGCTAGGATTACAGGCACCACCCCCAGTTTAGAAAGAGCTCTGGAAGATGTGATGTCTTTTTGACTTCACGAAGAGAAGGGCCTTTGACTGTGGGCAGGTAGAGCCTGCTCCTCAATCAAGACATTCAGTGTGTGTCTTAAGTCTTAGCTCTTACTGGAATTTCATGTGCTTTTTGGTTTTTCATTCTGTGGCTGCCTTCAAGGAATTTGGAAGGTGACAGGATACAGGGTCTTTCCATTTTAGGAGGCTACAGACTCTCTAGACCCTGTGGTACAGCATCTTAGAGTTTAAAATATTTTGTAAAATCCAGCTCCAGACTGAACATGAAACACTGAGAAATATTTGCCTGGCAAGCTGTGATTCTGCCCCAAGAGGAGCAGTTTATTTCCACCTTGATTTACCTGGCAGGAAAGTATCCTTTGCAGACACTGCTGAAGTTTTTCTTAAATTCTTTGACTTTAAATTGTGTCTCTGGGAGCCATTCATCTTTGTCACTTGCTTTACTTCTGCTATTTTTAGCCAGATGCCAAAGATCTTACAGCTTCCTCAGGTGAAGGATAAAGAATTAAGATCTGTTGTAAACAAAGGCTCATCACAGCACTTTTTTTCTTTCACCCTTCAAATTTTCCCTTGGATCAACTTTAATTGCTTAGAACCTCTAGAACAGAGACCTTTTTTAGTTTCACTTGCAAATTCATGGAGAAGCAAGGCCTTTTAAAAAAAAAATTTAGAAGAAATAGATAATAATGGAGTTACTACATCTCTTCCATCCCTGTTCTCATATCAAAATAAGGTATCAAATAATAAAAATTAGGTGTTGTACCAGTATATCTAGGAAGATGTAGGTATATATGAGATAGATAGGTTGATTGATAGATAGATGGGGGATAGATAGATAGGGGGGAGGGAGGGGGCAAAGACCGAGACAGATGAGAGTCCTTCTATTTAGGAATGTGCCAGTGTGTTTAGCTCAGTTAATCTTTATTTATTTATTTATTTTTGAAGACAGGGTCTTGCTCTGTAGTGCAGATTGTTCCTGAGCTCACTGTGTAGCCCAGGCTAGCCTCAAATTCATGACAATCCTTCTGCCTCTGCCTCCTGAGTGTTGGGACAACAGGTGTGAGCTACCACACCCAGTTGGCTCAGATAATTTTAATACTGGGTCATTAGAGCGTTTAAATTTCATTTTTTAGGCCTTTGCATTATGGAGTAAATATGTGATTTTGTGAGAGTTTTCCCTTTGACCTATATTTGTGATAAGAAAGGTTGCTGTTTGGTATGACTGTTGACTACCCCTGAGAAAGAACATTTCATGGCACAAGCCCCTTGTAAAGTGCCTGTGAGGCCATTGTGTGCATATCACTATCACACTAACTAGCTGAGTAATATAATTTTATCTAACTGATGAATTAGACAAAGCTTAGTCTTTAGTCTTACTAATTAACTAATACAGTTTTATCACGCAAAGCATTCAATGCCTTTGGTTTAGCTTTTCCCTTTAAGAAAGCGAGGATAGCTCAGTCATTCCTTGCAACCCCTATAAACATTATTGTTTTGGAGACTGAAATACAATAAATGTTTCCCAGAAGTGTTATTTCTCTCCAGTGTAAACTTTGCATTTTTTTAAAGATGAAGAAAAATGTATAGTAAATTAGTTTGTGTGGACAGAGCCTAGAAATTGTATTTTATTCTACTCTTACTGCAAGTTGAGTTTTGTGCTGGCCTTATTTTTATCTCTCCATCTATGTTTGCAGGGCGGCCTGTTTCCCCCAAGTGTTAATGTAAACACATTTTATTTTGAGATAGATCAGTTCACCTCCCTCTGGAAATCCATGCCTATAATGTGGTAAACCTCAATATAACTCTCTGGTCCGAATGACATTTCATAAATGTGTACAGATCAAACATACTGTTGATATTAAATGACAACATTTAATGCCTATGTCAACAATTCACTTAAGTCTCATTTCATTAAAATGCACTGGGTCTGGGGGAGAAGCCACTTGTCTGAGTAGATAAAGCACTTGACTTTCACCTCTAGTTTCTGGGTTAAAGTGCAGTTGGTGGATTGTAATTTAGATGGATTTTATGGGATCTGGCCTAGTGGATTAAAATAGAAATCTAGTTCAGGGGCTGGGGATTTAGCTCAGTGGTTCTGACATCTGCCTTGCAAGTGCAAGGTCCCTGGTTCGATCCCCAGTAACCACATACAACAGTACAGGCTGTGGTGGCTCACGCTTATAATCCCAGCATTTGGGAAGCAGGAGCAGGAGGATTGCTGTGAGTTCTAGGCTAGCCTGGGCTACATACTGAGCTCAGGGCCAGCATGAACTACAAAGCAAGACTCTGTCTCAAACAAAATTAAAAAAAAGAAAAAAAGGAATTCTAGTTCATATAGTTAGGGGACACCTAGTGTCACCTGGGCAAGTGATCATCAAATTTGTTTTTTTTTTTTTTTTTGAGTCAGGGTCTCGCTTTGTAGTTCAGGCAAGCCTCAAAACTCAGCAATCCTCCTGCCTCTGCCTTCCGACAAACTCACTGATTTTCATACTCATTTCCTATGCCAGTCAGCTGTTTAGAAATGATTTTTTTTTCCTGAAAACACTTTGAAATTTTAAATAAAAAATTCTCATGATTAAGACACTTAACAGGATTCAGTCCTTGAATTATCCTGTCTCTCTTTTCCATCATTATGGCCAGCTTCCAGCCTTACCCCTCAAGAAACCCACTCCAGGTCTGGCTGTCTCCTGTTTGCTCTTCCCAGCACCCTCTTAAGTTTTTCATGGTTTCCTGTCTGAAATTCTATTATGTACCTGCCTTTATATGCATTCACTTCGTTGGTTGTTTCTTTGTGGTTAGGAGAAAAGTCCAGCTCTGTTAGGAACCTTCATACACCCCTATCAGTAAGGAAAACTGTTTCCTGTCTTCTGTGGTTGAGGTATCTATTTTAGGATTACTTGGAGTTACTGACATTTTAAGATGAAGCCAGTGAGTAAACTATGCAATAGTCTGTTAGGGATATTTGAATTAAAAAAATGGCAGCTGCTTCTGCCTCTTTAATAACCCATAATATTTTTGTGTAATAATTGATAATATTTTGTGTAATAATTATTTACAGCTCACTAAAATTTAGTTGTAGGCCACAATCACCATCTAAATATTTTTGTGCGGCACCTCCTGGGTTGTGAGTTCTTGGGAAAGGCTGGAGAATAGAGACATGGACATTACCCAATGCATATGAGTGACAGTCTGGGGTTGTGCTGAATTTTTATGAACTATATTTGTATAAATGCAGAAAGACTGTGAAATAAAGTACAGCTCCTTCCACAGTAGGACAGTGTAATGAGAAATAAGTGGCTGTTCGGTTTCTCTCAGGTCTTGATAACATGGGAAAGGCAGATAATTAATACAACTAAGATGACAGTGGCTGTAATTGGCTGCATATTATGAAGTTCAGACATTTCCTTCCTTTCTATCTCCAAAAGAAATTGCTATGGCATATGTGTGTAGAAGACATAAAACTTGCTACAGCAGTATTTTTATTTCCAAATTATTCTTAAGGCTATTTAAAAAGTCACCATAGAATGTCTTTACAGAAGCAATTTCATGGTTCCTTCACATTTTTTGTGTAAATCTACATAACTGAAATGTTAGCCCTGATTAATTATTGAGGAGGAAGGAAATTCACCAAAGCTACTGCTTTGGTGGATTCAGGAGAAGCTACCACAAACCTGAGTCTGGGTTTAGGATAAAGGAACTGGGGCTGGACTGAAGGATTTGGGGAGTCTTAAGTTCTGTCAGAAGAACTTCTGTTGTGATTGGTAACATAAGGGACATATGAAAGATGATCCTTATTTTAGAAATGTTTTTGAACTATAGTAGAAACTTGCTAGCTTTGGATCATGTTAATACTCACTGGCAATGATAGCCATTTTCCATTCCATGAGATCAGTTTGGAGCTTGAGCATAATTTTATTTCTGCTTCACAGTTCTTAAAATCCTGTTTGGAAATGTCATTAGGAGGATAAGAGATGTAATAAAAAATACATTTTCTCACGTACCAAATCCGAGCGTATAGTTATAGAGCTGGCTACCTACACAGAACAACAACAGTTAACAAAATGAATTGGATGCTTTCTGCATTTAAAGTTGTATAGTGTAAAATTCAGTGAAACATTGAATAACCGGAAAGATCACATCAAAATCAAGGATGCATTTAGCGGGTTTCCTCCTACCATTTTATGAGAGTAAAAGTGCAATGTAGAATTAGCAATAAAGGCTATAAATGGAGTTAAGAATTGTAGAAAATCTGGGTGTGAAAGATCAGTAGGAAGGACTGTACCTAGAAACTCAAGCTTGGATGCTGGTAGAAGAAAACTGACAGAAAGATGGGCTTTAGGGACCAGTGTTTTATAAAAATGGTGTTCTTGTCAGTGTATTCTGTTGAAGACGGAAAGTTATTTTTTGAAATTGGCATCTGTCAAAATGCTCCTTAGGGCAAAGGACTGTATTTTAAATGGTTGAACTTGCTAGGTCAAACAAAGCTACTATGCCCAATACCCATGCCATTTATAAAGACATGAGTGGACTGAAAAATCCTTCTCTTCTCTGGTTTTTAATCAGCTTTTTAGAGTAGAAAGTTACTCCATAAACGAATGAGTCAAATGAGTGAATGAATGGATGATAAAACCAATGACAAGTTTTTTTTTTTTTTTTTTTCCTGGGAAGGTTTTATTTGTTACAAAGAGACTTGGCACAATCTTGTTTTCTGTGGTAGAAAATGAAGAATAGAGTCTAACAGAATTCATACTTACGAGTAGCGGTGTGTGCGCGCACACATGTACTATATCTCATAATGAGATTGTTAAACTCACTGGAATGCTTGCAGCTGTAAAGTTAAGCCTCTTTAAAATATTGCTCAGTTACACCCTGACTTAGTGAAATACTTGTTTTCATATAAAACACTGACAGCATTAAGTGATGGCATTGCTAGGAAACACATCTTGCCATCTTAAGCAATAGATGCAACTTTTAAGAATGCAAATGTGAAAACTTGACAATGGAAAATTACAAGAAGTTTATGCATTCTTGAATTTTCTGTTTGAGTTTTAAAGAAAGATTAGAGCTAGGAAGGGGCTGCTTCTGATTATGCTTCTTCTAGGGGAAAACAGTTTTGTAGGACTGACCTTAAGTGCAAAATAGATAATAATTGGAAGCTGGGGGGGTGGGGTCAAGAAATGAAGGTAGCTTATTGGTTTTGACAGAGAAAGGGTTGGCTGGTAAGACCATGGAGCCCCTTAACTGAAAATACTGACAAGCTGAGCAGAAAGCATCATGTGTGTTCTACCAGGCACGATCATTATTTTCATTGGCAGAATGTATTGCTTACAGTTGTGGGTAGTCTGTCCATTTTGACAGTAATTTAATCTAGGTCGAAAAAGGCATGGGGTGTAAACTGCTATTGTTGAACATCCCTGCAGGCATACCTGGCAGGATCTTTTCCAACTTTTAATGAGGAGCCTTGCTTTATGTTGGGGTCCTGCTGGTGGCTTACAGTATCCATTCTGGGGTGCTTTAAGATGGGGGTTAGATCTTGAAATTGGACAAGGTGTCTGCAAAAAAGTTGATGAGATCCTCTACCCCTTATTTTCAAAATAATTAGGGAAGACTTCCAGACAGAAGCAAAAATACAGTGACATGGGATTATATCTAAGGTGATAGTTTTCCTTTCGAAGAAGAGTAATTCTGAGGATTTGAAATAAAGAATTTGAGGACAGAAACAAATTTGACATCATCTATATTTTTATAGTAGCTTTGTTTTAGAGTAAGTGCCAAAGATATGTGACACCTTGAATAATGTATTTTCATACTCCATTTCCCAAGAATCACACTGGCACATCTACAACAAGGGGAACTATGTGGTGACTTTGTAGTACTGTTACTATCTTCATTCTCTTTCTTTGGAACTAATCTATCCCTCTTTCTTGGCAGGGGAAAACAAGACATTTTCCTACTTTGTGACATTCTTTCTCCTTAGGGTCAACCAAGAAAGTTGCAGAAGGAATTTTCTAAGGTGTGTGCTGAATAAAGGGACAGTTCATCATGGAACAGACTCCCATTTTTTTTTCTTTTTTTCTTGTAATAAGGTTTTTGGCAGAAACTATTGGGCTATCTTATTCCTAACATACTCATTCTCCACTTAAGTAGGGATTTTCACAGTAGCAAGAAGATTATATTCCAGCTAAAATAAAATGAGGAAGGGGAGGAATTGCCTTTTAAGACTGAGGAAGACAGTTGCTCTGAGGGCTGAGGCAGGAGGATTGCAAGTTGGAGCTCAGCCTGGGCAACTTAAACAGACTTTGTCACAAAATAAAAATGGACTGAGGTGTAGCTAAGTGTTCCCTGGGTCCAATCCCCAGTACTGGGGCAAAAATAAGGAAGAAAGGAACTCAATCATTTTTGGGTCTCGGAATGGGGTATTCTGTTCATTGAACACTATATTTGAAGCACTAATCTAGGAGTCCATTAACCTGGTCCAACCAACAGAGAAAAATCAGACACCCAGAATTCGGAAAGTGTACTCTAATGACTCCTTGTCTGCAATAAAGGATGGAATTAAGAGGAATTGGCCAGTAGGAAGTAAAGACAGTTGTAAGGCAGAGAACAGCCAATACACAGAGTCACTGCTATACCCGTGCTGAAATACATCATCGAGGAAGAGCCCTGCTCCACACTGAGCCAGGCTGGGTCTGACAGGATGTCGTTGTGGCTGCTGGTGGCAGGGAAGTTGCTGATGTGCTGCAAAGCTCACTGGCAACCTGCCCCTCTGATGCTGGGAAAGTGATCACTGGATGGTGTGCATATGTATCCTAGCCTTTCTCTTTGTGAAGTGGGAATAATGCTGGCTCATTGTGTTCTGATAAAGAGTAAGGGAAATAATATGTACAGAACTTTGCGCATTTGCTGGCACAGCTGAATTACCAGTTGTGCCTGAGTTCTAACAAGCACTCTCCTTTTTAGGCAAAGTGCTTACATCCACTAGGGGAGCCTTTTTCCATGCTGAATCTCTTCATAAAGTAAATACTTCGTACATGAATAATCACAGTGAAGTTTATCTGTCTTATATGCCTTATATACATACATTTGTATGTATTCTTTTTTCAAGTGGTATAACTCTATACCTTTATTCAATTTCTTGTGAATAATTTTCTGACCACATGGTTCTTTTTTCTTCAGATCATTATTATTATGTGGTATAAGAGCAGTAGTAATGTCATTAAGGATTCAGTGTGCACTAGTCATTGTCCCAGCAGTATGCACTTACTAGTTTCTTTTATTATCTCTGCTGTCTAGATGAGAAATTGAGGCCCTGGCAGTTAAATGACTTGCCAAGGTGTCTTGAGCTGGTGGGCGTGGTAACAGTCTGTTTCCAAGGCCAGTGCTCTTGACTGCTGTATCATATTGCATAGTTCACCTGTACTTTTGAAATATACTTTACTAAAGGTCTTTGATGAGAATTCAGTCAAATACAAATGAGTCTGACTCGATAGTGTAAAGAAAGCATATACTTGTTGCCATAAATCTATTTTTAAACTTTTAAGTATATTTTTAGGGATATTGCTTTGCCTTTCACAAAAAACTTCAGTGATCAGGAAGAGCAAAACATCCCTTTTATATTTTAAGATTAAAACTGTCTTTGCCACACACAATCTCTTGTAGTCATTGTTAGCATCCTAATGAGCCTTAACATTTAGCCTCTCCTCACCTATCCCCACAAATGTAACAGCAGTAATACACTTCAGTTTCATGTAGTCCCATCTTTCTTTTTTCTTTTTTTTTTTTTTTTTTGAGACAGGGTCTCGCTTTGTAGTTCAGGCTGGCCCTGAGCTTGCTATGTAGCCCAGGCAAACCTCAAACTCAGCAATCCTCCTGCCTCTGCCTCTGCCTCCCGAATGCTGGGATTACATGCGTGAGCCACCACGCCCGGCACTGTGGTATGTGGTATTGATGGCTGGTGGGAGTGAGTCACCACACCACCCAGCATTGTATGTGGTTACCAGGATCAAACTCAGGACCTTGCACTTGCAAGGCAGATGCCAGAACTGCTGAGCTAAATCTCCAGCCCCAGTCCCATCTTTCTTACAAGGCAGCTATGATTTCTCCTTCATCTACTCACTGTGTTTATTTTGACTTAAGCTGATTTTCTACTAATAATACGAAGAATTGGTGAGTTTCATTTTATATATTTTATATGTACTATCTACTATGTACTACATATTATATATGCTACATACAATATACATATATAGTGTATGCTGTACTATGTACTATATACTGTGTATACACACTCCAGTGGTAAATTTTCAGATTATGTGAATGATATTTCCATATTTGTCAGCTGGCCTCCATCTTGTAAATGCAGAGACCCAAGAACTGTGGAACCTGAAAGAACTATGTATTAAGATGCCAACAGTTTGTTCTATTCTTTTACTTTACTAACAGCATTATTTTCACTGTTAGGAAAAAGATTGGCTTGGTAGACGTTTGGAACCACTTTAGTTAATGTGGATAAATGAAAAAAACACAAGTGATCAGCTTTCATCATGACAAATGGAAACTGTCATTTAATTTTTATCCCCAATTATACAGCTCTGGGACCAATTTTTCAGGTGGAATGTTGGAGCCATTAAAAAGAAATAAGTAAACTATACCATATTCCATCATTTTTCTGGCAGCTAACCAATGATCTGTAGTCTTATTACATGTACGTTTTTATAGAGATATTTTTCTCTGAAGTTTTCAGAAGGCGTTATTAACTCTTTCCTGATTTATTCTGGAGTGCATTTTCCCAAATGAATTCCTCTTTCCTTTTCATCACCAAGTAGTGGCTGAGATTTACTTTTGATTTTGTCTGAAAACTATATTTATTTTCAGGTTTTATGTTCTTTGATTGCTAGAATTGTATAGAATGATGTTTTTTAAAATTTCAACTGAAACTGTGTTAATGGTCCTAATGTTTAGTATAATCAATATTTATTTGGATTTCAGAATGTGATTTGTTAGAAAAATAGTACATAAATAGTAACCAATGAAGGACCTCTGTTTCCTACTTTACTGTGATATGGAAATTGTTGGAGAATCTCCAGAAATTCTGCTTTGATAGTGTTTTCTGTCCATTCTTCCACTGTAGCACTTAAGTTACTTATTTACCTGAATCCTAGTACAGTGTTTGCTAGTAATTCACAATATGGATACTATGTATGTACCTTTAGATTTTTCTATTTTCCTTTGCATCTACAGAATTTAACAGAATATTGTAATATCTGAGTTATGTAAAATAAGTTTTGAATGATTAATTCATTTCTTATTTCTTTTTGGAGCTATTTATAATTAGCAATTTGTCAACAATATTGAAACCCAGGATCTTTAAAGGACACTAAAGCCCTTTGTAACCATGTTGTAGTTATCTTTAATCCACTAGAAAAATTTGCATGTAGCAGATAGTCTTTGAATTTTGCAGGTGAGAGAAATTCAGATCAAAGTTTCTATTTTAGAGTTCCAGAGAGGAGGATTGCTTCGACTGGAGCCATTGACTTCTGTTTTCTAAACCCTTTTTTCCCCCAAAACCATCGTGCTTTGGGCTATGTGTTTAAATTGTACAGGATTCTTTTATAAAAAAAATCACTGATTTATTTTGATGCACAATTAATAGATAAATTGGAGTGAGGGCAATGGTGAGACAGGTTGTTTGGCTTTTGGAAAAGGTAGTTAATGGATGAAGCTTATTTCTGGCTATATCGTCATGTGGATTGTTTTTGTGTTCAAATCCTTTCCCTTTTATTTACCTGATTACTAATTCATGAGAGCCCTTGGCTCAGAGCCAAAGAATGTTTATATGCACTTGACTTTAGTATCAAAATAGTTAAATTTTGTTTTCAGTAAAAGAGGTACTGGAGTCTATTATAAGCAATATTTTCTTCAGATGTATGTCACGGCATATGCTTAGAGGAGAAATGATACCCTCTTGTATCTACTATAAAACTGTCATCTGGTACTCTTACCACTAGGATATGCAAGTAAGCTTATTAACATGCTGATGAAAGGATTCTTTTGGCTTGGAATCTTGTTAAGTAAAATATGTTAAGTCATGTATTTTGTCCTCAGGGATAGTGGACTAAACAATTGCACTTATCCTTATTAATGCCAGTAGACTTCCTGCTGCAGAAGAAGCAAATGGCTTTTTTTTTTTTTCCGCTTTGTACTTCAGGCTGGCTCGGATCTCACTATGTAGTCCAGGCAGGCCTGGAACTTGGCAGTCCTCTTGCCTCTGCCTCCCGAGTGCTGGGATGACAGGTGTGAACCACCACGCCCAGCTCAAATGGTTTTTTGTAAGAGTCACTAGAATATAAATAATTACTTTTAGTCAAGTTCTTTATTGGGGAATATTAACATTAGTTTATCTTGGCCAAGAGCAAAACAATCCTGTATGTTTCCAAGTGTTTTTCTTAGTTTTCTCCACTAGTTATAGGAGGAGTCAACAAAATAAAACATTATCAGTGGTCTGTCATAAATCATTACTTGTGTTAAGTGTCTATTTTTATGGCTACATTAGGTCTCCCAATGGAAGGAAGGACTCTTGGATTTGACTAATGTATCTGTGCAGATGGAGAGATGGCAATTTTTACATTTTCTTGTGTTATAAATGAGAACATTTCTTGTGTCTTTTTTTTTGTGTGTGGTGGTATATTGGCACTTGGGATTGGTCAGTTACAGAATTACAAAATCAGAAGGGACGTCAGTATAGTACAATATCCCCAATTCTTGAAGTAGGTTTTTTCATTTTGGACAGCTGTAATACTAGATTTTTCCTATATTGTGATTGTATTTATTACCCTATCTAGTGTCTGATCACTGATCATTTGCCTTATTCTCCAGAGTCTAATCCTTGATGTCTTTGTCCATTAGTGTGATATCCCTGCTTGTATGTTTTTCTTTTCTTTTTTTTTTTTTTGAGACAGGGTCTCTGTAGTTCAGGCTGGCCCTGAGCTCACTATGTAGCTCAGGCAAGCCTTGAACTCAGCAATCCTTTGCCTCTGCCTCTGAGTGTTGGGATTACAGGTGTGAGCCACCATGCCCAGCACTGTGGTATGTGGTACTGATTGTTGGTGGTTGTGAGTCACCACGCCCATTATTGTTCTGTGTGGTGACCAGGGATTGAACTAGGTACCTTGTGCTTGCTAGGCATGCACCAGAACCACTAAGCTAAATCTCCAGCCCCCTGCTTGTATGTTTCTAAGTTCCCTTATATATCAAATATTTTTATGCCTCTATGCTTTTGCATGTACTATGCCCTCAACCTTTCTTGTCAGTCTAGTCACTGAATCATTCAGTTCGCAAGTCATTTTGTACAAGTACTCTTCCTACCTCCCCTTTCCTATTTCCCCCAATGCTTTGAGTTTCTAGGTAGATTTAGATGATCTGTCCACTTGGTACAGCCCTACCCTCCGCCCTTTGGCTCCTTTTTTTCTCCTCATTAAGCACATGCTTCCAATCTGCCTGGACTGTTTGGTTACCATTTCTTTTGTATATTGCCCTACCTCCATGTTGGATTGAATTCTGTGAAGAGAAAATCAGATCTTGGTAGATCATATAATTTTGAGGGCCTAGTACAGTGCTCAATCCTTTGTAATACTTTATATATTTGTTGTTCCAATGGTTTTAAAGTAGACCTATCCTTATTCTTCCCATACATGTAGCCATGGCAGGAACATATGGCGGAGGGAACCAGTTCTGTCATAAGCCAGGAAACAGAAAAAATGCAAAGAGAGACCAGGGTCTGACAGTCCCTTTGGAGGGCACCCCTGCAATGACTTGAGTACCGCAAAGTTCATCTTTTCCCCAAAGCGTCACTCTGGGAGCCGAGCTTTTAACATATGGAGCTTGTAGGGGCCTTCATGTAAACCATAGCAGGCATAGTTAGTATCTCCAGAAGCTCTGTCTTTATTTTACAGTTGAATGGTCAAACCTTCAAGGCCATGGATGATCATGTCATCATTTTCATTGGCGTCTTCCATCCTTCTTGTAAGATACAGCATGATTCACCCTTTTTATATAGCAGAAGAAACCCTTGGCCACATGTTCATGATTTCTTAGCCTAAAGGAACATGCTAAGAAGGCAGGACTTCACTCCCATTCCCGTCCTATCAAACCTTAGACATTTGTGTTGGTGTTTTTGTGTTTGCCCCTGGCAAGAAAAAAGACACTATATTTCTAAAAGTAGTGCTTGCTAAACTCTTGAACCACACTTGACTAGATTCTTTGAACTAAACTTGAATAGAGATTAAAGGTCACTGAGTATCTACATCTACTCAGAAACTCTGAAGACAACCTCAGTAACCACATTCACATTATATACTTTGATCTTTTCTCTGAAACAAGGCAGAGAAAGAGAGGTAATAGGGAAAATGATGGAAGTTTGTTATGTGTGGGTTTAATTCTGCCGAAATGAGGTCCATTAATCTGTATGACCAATTTAAAAATTAAAAAAAAAACACAGTCAATTGAATCATCATTCAAATGAAGACTTTTGGACCCAGTGACCCTGGTCCATCCCTCTGTGGATTCTGTGGTCTTCCTTCCAAAGTCCCCTTTGTTTTCCTCCTGTATTAAATACTAGGATAGTAGCAAATGGGGAAAAAGAGTTCCTTTCTCCTTGGTAGTAAAACATCCTGTTGTATTTATTCATTTATGTTGAGATGTTTCCTACGAGGGTATAATTTCTTTCTTTGCATTTGATTTATTTTTCTCATCTGAGATTTTAGCAAGTATTTATTGTGTACTTGTGGTATGCCAGGCACAGTGCTAGGTACAGGGAAATAGTGGTTAACAAGATAGATAGGGCCTCTGCTCAAGAGCTTAATGTCTTGTGATAACAAAGGCAATGAAGATTATGCTGTGTATCATGTGTGGTACATAAAGGGAGAGCATCTGTCAAGAGATAAAATGTTTGCTATTTAGTATATAGTATAGTCATTATATATGTTGAGCAAAAATTGGAACACAAAAGGCAATGCCAAAGAAAGAAGATATGCTAAGTAACCCTGTGAAGACAAGTATGGATAGAAATCTTAAAGATAGGATTTCAGCAGTAGAATATATGAATTTCTGGAATATTTCAGTGATTGTTGAGTACAAAGAGATGAAGATTTGAAATCAAGTGTACCCTGGAAAATCCAGAATAAATGTTTGCTGTACTTTCTGGTTTCTGCCACTTGTGGAACTGAATTTATGGAGTTGTTAATGTAAGGAACAGATTTTTTTAAAGAAATTTATTAGCACTTAATAAAGGCATAACAGAATTTATTAAAAGTCTGATTTACTTTAGACATTTTGAATCTCACTCCAATCTTCTGATAGGAAAAATTAAACCAGAAAAAATGAACAATTGTTCATGTTCTCTGAGCAAATATTATTAAAAGACCTTCTGTGCTACTGGACTGTTATGGATTCCTTCTCTCAAAACGCTACTTAGCTGTGCTTTGTCACTGAAGTTGAGCTGACAGTTTCTCATAGATAACGCTGAAATGGGTGTACCTTCATGCCTTTGCATAATAATTATATGCCTTTAACATTGCTGAGGTCAGCATGTGGACATCCCCGCAAAACATTAGTTAAATAATTGGTCTTTTTAAGCTGCAGCCTGTCAACAGACCACATCCTTCGAGGCCATGAATAGAAATGTGCAATGCTTGAGTGTATTAATCTATGCAAATCAGTGTTTTATGGGCCAACAAGGGCTGCATAGAGGAACCAGAAGGCAAAGATATTTGAGGTGATAAAACAGTTTCTAGAATAAGGTAAGCTCTGTAGTCTACCTCCTACCGCAAGACTGTTCTGTAGCCATCTGAGATGCACCTGGGCATTTGTTTTGGCTTTTGTTAAAATGCCATGACACAGAATCTTCAAGGGCAAGTAGTGCCTCCTTATGCCCACAATGTTGCCTTTACCTTTACTCAACCTTCTGCCTTTTGGTCTAGTTTCCTCTGGT
The DNA here is from genome assembly GCA_004025085.1 of Thryonomys swinderianus. NCBI lineage: Eukaryota > Metazoa > Chordata > Mammalia > Rodentia > Thryonomyidae > Thryonomys > Thryonomys swinderianus. The sequence goes on from PVIC010019709.1 coordinate 14,949, forward strand.
GGTAATCATTACCTGGCTAGCAGTTACTTGTAAGATCATGTACCAAAAAATCTTTGCTGGGCCTGGACGTACAGGACTCCTAGACTGCATGTGGGAAGCGCCCTTAGGTTTATGTGAAGTTTTGCAAGCTGTGCCTGGCAGGTTAAAGACCCACTGATGACTCTGCCCCACTCCCGGAGTGGGTTCTCTGATGATAATGCTTCATTTTAAGACTACTTGACAGGATTTAACCACACATGCAACAAATCAATGCAGTCCAGAGCACAGTTGCACTTGATCTATATTGTTTGTCTTCTTTTGACTGATGCAGACAAAAGAAACCATCAGATAGCTTCTTGGTTAATACAGCTTTGTTCTGAAAAGGAGGCAGTGATGTATCTGGGGATGCAAATGGCCAAAGTCTGAAATGAGGTGGACACTTACCAGCCTGGAGGACAAGTAGTTAATGTCCAGCCAAACCAGGATACAAAAGGTTCTTGGTTCTCCGGGACAAATCACATCATCTGAAAATTCTCTAACAGTTTATTAGTATCATTGAAAAATATAGCCTACTAAAAATTCTAACTGATCATTTTAATGAAAGCTGTGTCATTTGTGAGTGGCACTTGCCTATAAATTTTTCTAGAGCTATGAAAATAAATTAGAGATGAGGCTGATAGTTTTTCTTCTTCTATTTTTTTCCCTTGCAAGCCTCCATGAACAGCTCTGTCTGATTTGTTTCACCATCTCTTTCCACTGCCTGTAGAACATCTGTTGGAAAATAATGCTTGTCCTGTCAGTTTCCAGAATCAGCGGCAAACCATAGTGTGTGAACAAGGTAGATGTCAGCATTGTAGTGCTGCTACCACATGGCTACTGTAAAGCAGAAGGCAGAATTAATCCTATACTGGTATGACTCATTAAAAAAGAAAACAATATCTGAATACATCTGTTCAGGAATAGGGAGCTTATCCCAAAATGGGCCAAGACGAACACCAGCAAAGATGTAATTTTGAACTAATGGCACAAATACAGGATGATTATTACCTGTTATTTAGTGGATGATTCTTTGTTCTGAGACTAGTTTATACTCTTTTGCTAGAAACTTACAACAGATCAGTAGCAATTTTGTTATGGGCCAGATGTCAAAATAGAAATGTGCTCTCAAATCCCACTGACTTGCTCTGACAACTAGTATGCTAAAATGCATTCAGTCAGCAGTTGGGCTTTTAGTGTGCTCTTGTCCTGTCTTTTTTCCCGTGAGTCTTAAAGCTGTGAATAATGCATTGTTAGCTGAGAGTCTCTGTTTTGTTGTCTTTTCTCTGTTCCATCCTTCTTTTTTTTTTTTTTTTTTTTTTTTTTTTTTTTTTTTTTTTTTTTTTTTTTTTTTTTGCTTTTTGAGACAGGGTCTCGCTTTGTAGTTCAGGCTGGCCCTGAGCTCACTATGTAGCCCAGGCAAACCGCCGCGAACTCAGCAACCCTCCTGTCTCTGCCTCCCGAGTGCTGGGACCACAGGCGTGAGCCACCACGCCCGGCACTGTGGTGTGCGGTGTTGATTGTTGGTGGGCGTGAGTCTCCACGCTCAGCATTGTATGTGGTTGCCGGGGATCAAACTCAGGTCCTTGCGCTTGCGAGGCAGGCGCCGGAACCACTGAGCTAACCCTCCGGCCCCTGTTCCATCCTTCTTTAGATTGAGAATAGATTCACCTTCTTAAACTCCTGTTTTCTCCACTTTGGTAAAGTGTTGGGTGAGAAGCCTATACTGCAACTTCTGGTCATAGGCATTATCTTTTTTTTTTTTTTTTTTTTTTTTGAGACAGGGTCTTCGCTTTGTAGTTCAGGCTGACCTTGAGCTCACTATGTATCTCAGGCAAGCCTCCAACTCAGCAGCCCTCTGGCTTCTGCCTCCGGAGTGCTGGGGTTACAGGCTTGAGCCACCAAGCCAGGCATTTGTGGCATGAGGTACTGATTGCCAGTGGGCGTGGCCACCACACCCAGTATTGTATGTGGTTACTGGGGATTGAACCAGGGACCTTGTGCTTGTGAGGCAGGCGCTGGATTGAACCACTGAGCCAGATCTCTTGCCGTAGGCACTATCTTTATGGTAACAATATCTGTTGTAGACAAATAAGTCAGCAAGTAGCGCTTCAAAAAAAAATGTCCCCTGAAAGATTTTGAGTTTTAATTTTGGTCTGTTAAGGATTTTGGAGTTAAGTGTCCTTTAATGGAAGATAATTTAAGGGTTGTTGAATGGTCCATGGCTTTGGTATCTGAAGCTGCTAAGTTACTCACTATCTTTTGGATAAGCTCAAGACACTATTCCTTAGTCAAGAAAATGTCTTCTTTTGCTGATTTGTTTTTGTAGAAATATCTAGGAAAGAATCTGATAAAAGCAATTGGCAGTTTTTTTGGTAGATGTAGTTTTAAAGTGTAATTTGAAATAGTGTTACCAGTTCAATCCCTGGTACCGCAAAAACAACAGCAACAACAAACAACAACAACAAAAATACAAATGGAAACTGAAATAGTATTAGCTTCTCTCTTGAGAGAATGTGGCCTTGCCCTTAGGTCTTGTCTGTCAGGGCCCAACCTTTTTCCTCTGTTTCCTTCCATAAGCAGGGAAAGAAAAAAGAGAAAGCCTTTCATTTTCGACCATGGAAGGACTAAATAAGCTCAGTGTTACATACTCAGTAATGTCCTGTACTGGAGGTTTACATTCGATCTTTCAGGCAAGACTCACATTTCTTACTGTTCCCTAGCTTTTGTAGTGGAAACAATCTCTAACTGGGAAGGGAAAAATACATGTAAGTATGTAAGTTCTCTGAGAATTTGTTACTCTGTTAGATTTGTGGTGTATTAGTCTGCATAGGTCTGCTAAGCAGATTTCTTTTTTTTTTTTTTTTTTTTTTTTTGCTTTTTGAGACAGGGTCTCGCTTTGTAGTTCAGGCTGGCCCTGAGCTCACTATGGAACCCAGGCAAGCCGCCGCGAACTCAGCAATCCTCCTGTCCCTGCCTCCCGAGTGCTGGGATTACAGGCATGAGCCACCACATCCGGCATTGTGGTATGCGGTGTTGATTGCTGGTGGGCGTGTATCCACGCCCAGCATTATATGTGGTTACCGGGGATCGAACTCAGGACCTTGCGCTTGCAAGGCAAGCGCCGGAACCACTGAGCTAACCCTCTGGCCCATGCTAAGCAGATTTCTTTAATAGTCATTCTACTCACAAGGAGAATTACTTGGAATTGGTTATTCTGTCCTATCTGTATTGCTGGTGCTTCTCACAGCATTGAAGCCAAGAGGGATAAGTGAAGAGAACCAAATTCAAATTAAACTGAGGGACAATCTGTAGCAATTCCTCCTTCCATTTATTACTACCATTGAAAGAGTCCTTTTCCAAACCAAAATTAAGTATACATGATTGCATTCCAGGCTGTATGTTAGAAGCGGAAAGAATTCCATGATTCACAAGCAGAATCCTGTCCTCTTAGGGACTTTGTCATGCATGGTAGTGATGCTGCCACCGGACTATACCTATGGGTTGCCACAAAGGATGAATTTATATTTATCTATCCTTAATTCTCCTGATAACTAAGTACACAAATTGCCAGATCATGGGACAGAGAAACTAACTGGTCCACGAAAATTAAGTTCAAGATTTGGACTCCTGAAACAGAACTAAGTAGTTGTTATTACCTAACAATACTAAGTATTGTTATTACCTCCGTTATATTTAAACCCTAATGTGCCAAAAGGTATGACAGAGGATCATGAGATAGAACAAATAATCGAGAAGAGGATGCCCCATGGATCTCCCTCCCCCTCAAACAAAATAATTATGAGTAGGTAGAAGTGAGATATAAGTGGTTAAAATTATTATCTGAGAACAGCAGCAAAGAAACTCAAGAAAGAGAATGATATTTCCGGAAGTGCTTTTGGAAAAATCGAAAACAATATATATCCAAATGAAAAGCCATTGGGATTTCAGAACTAGAAAAAAGACTGAAAAACTTGGGTCCCTCTTGTCCTTGACATCACATGTTGCAAAGGAAGTTGAACATTACTTTATCTGGGGAGTAAATGCACAATGGTGGGCACATACATTCTAGTTTATCTTATAAGGGTACAGTGGATCAATGAGATACAGGAAAGCCATAGAGTTATCTTTGTCAGGTTTAGAACCCTATCATCCTGGTATGTGTTAATCTGAAGCCCTGTTGAAGAGTGTTTTTATAGGATACTCAAATAGTACCATCCATGATTTTATTTCCTTGGGGGATTGTGGACTTCTTAAATGTTTACCACTATGTGCTAAACTGTTCCCAAACTAGACAACATTTGTCCAGGGATTTGTGAACTTTTTCCTTTTTAAAGGGCCAGATAGTAAGTATTTTTGGTCTTGAAGGCCAGCCTCTGTCAAAAAAAGTCAACTCTTGTTGTAATATAGCAACTGTTGTAGGCAGTAACGTACTCTAAAGAGTATGGCTTGTGCCAATAAAATTTTATTATTGACACTGAAAAATTGAACTTCATTTAATTTTTAATGTATCATGAAATATTCTTTTGAGTTTTAAAGGCAGGTTTTAATCCACAGGCCCTAGTTTGCCAACCTCTGTTCCTTTACAGTAGTTTGTTTCCTAAACCACATTATTTGATCATGTGACGTTTTCCTGTATTATCACTTAATTTAGTAATAACTGTGAGAAAATGAGACATCCAGAGTCATCCCCGCAGAACTCAAGAGGTCATTGAAATAGACTCTGATGAGAAGTATTCATGTTTCATTCAACCTGGTGGTAGGGCAGGGTTTCAGTGGCCTGGTGAGTGGAAGTCAGAGTAGAAGGGAAATAGGCAGCAGGAAGGGCCAGCAGCAACTGAGATTTTGCTGCAGGCTTGCCACATGCCAAGACTGTGTTAAGTGCTGCACACAGCTGCTGTCACTTCATCCTGTATTCATCACAGATTCCTATGAGGGAAGAGCTGGTCTCCTCCCCATTTTATAGATGGAAAAAAACCCAAAAAACAAAACAAAAAAGGCCACAGGCTTGGGTGATGAACTTGTTAAAGATAAAATAGTGGCCAAGCTGTGTTCTGTGTAGTCAGCACTGAGCAACAGACCACCTGGCTGTTTCCCAGCCCTAAGCCTGCAGTTTGGCGTTGGTGGGTCCTGTGTCTACAGCAGTGATGGCAAAACTTTTAGAGCTTTCAGCAATGTAAATGGTCCACTGTAGCATGTGTGCCATAGGTTCACCACCCCTGGACTGTAGCTAAGTGGAGGGCTGGGGTGAAGTGGTGCGAAGGTCTTCGGGACTACAGAACACCTCTGTCAGAGGTTAAGTTGAACCTTGAACTCAACTTTTTTCCAGTCAGACCCTATGCTTTTGGAAACCAGAGAGGAGTACTAAAAATAAAAGTTCAGAGGAAAGCATACATTTAAAAATATGACAAATCATAGACTTGAAAAACCCACTGTGAAAGTCCTTACACTAAGCTCGTGAACCCCCCTTTGATAGCCGAAGTGCCGTGTTTGAGAAAGCTGGAGGGAATTTTTTTTTGACATATTGCCAGTTTTGTACTTAAACTGAAAACATCTCAGCATTAAAATTACTTATTTGAAGTCCTGGCAAGCTAATAAATTGAGGGGGCTGTTTTAAACAGTGTCAATCTGAAATGTAATCCTATTAAAATAATTGAGTATTTTCTGAGTGGAGAATTCCCTTGTCCTCCTGTCCACGGCTCACAAGAGAACAACATAAAAGGCATCCTAGAATGTCCTCTGAACATCATTGAGCCAGCTGGTGTGTTTGCCCAGGGTAATTCTCTTGTGCAAAGGCTTTCCTTAGCCATCCCGCTTGACAAGGCAAACGCTCCCACCCAATGGCAGGTTTATCCTAACAATGGAAAATGGGGATTATATTTGGAATGATACCTTCTAGGTCCTGGGAACCTTTTGGTCTGTTAATTTGTGCTCATTTCAGTGTGTGATTGAAGATCTTGTGCAACTTGAAGCGTTTGCGTTTTCTTGCTTCTGTTCATTTCTTGGACTCCTTTTCATCCAGCAGCTTGGGTTACCTTGAATTAAATTGGTTTATGGCATGCCGTTTTCGGTAAAACTCTGCAAAGAAATGGTCACATAACTCAGAAAGGTTTGCCCTTGGAGTGATTTAGTCATGCTGGATGATAGCTGAGGAGGCTTATTGACTTTGAGCTCCCTTTGGAACCAAATTCAGAAAGCTGTGCACTTCTGTGGCACCTGTGAGACACTCACTTGAATAGAGCTACTGAGAAAAAGCATTTCAGTTATTGGCATTTTTCCTAATGCATTTTGTATGTGTCTATACCACAGGGAGAAATGTGCGGTTATTGTTGAAATATTATCTGCATGGCTTTGCTGAAGAGGAAGAGCCACTGTGTGGCAGTCAACAGATGATGTCTTGTAGCGTGTACGATGGTTTGGAGTCTGTGTGTCTGTCCCCTAAATACTAAGACAGATTTATGGCTATGATGTGCATCTTAGGAAACTCATTAAAAGGACCTTGAATGTGATAAGGCGGGGGTGGGTAACTGTGATTTGGAATGCTATTTGAATACTAGCTTCCTTTTTGTTCATCTGATTTTGACCAGGAAGATAGGCTTTGATCATTTGAGTACTTGGCGCTGTGTGAATCCAAGATAGGAAATCAAACTCTCAGAAGTGTACAGGAGTCAATTTTCTTCTCTTTCTAAACAGATAGGCTCCTGTTTAAATAAAAATTTGTGTGGACAGATTTTCATTTGTCATGTGTGAGTCGGGCATGTTGCATTCGTCTAAGGGGAACAGTTTTATGTAGGTGGATGTGTAAAACCCGCAGGCTATCAAAGCCACCTATTCATTTCAACAAATCCCTTCTCTTATAACAACATTGCAGGAAGTTTAGGTAATTGATTCTCTTGAGCAATACCGATATTGGAATTCTTAATCATTCTAAGATATAGGCAGAACTACTTCTTTTATATTAACAAAAAGCTATTTATTATTCTCACATGTTCATTAAACAATTATTGATCGGCAGTTTACCAAGTCCCCTGCTGTAGGCTAGATGTTGAGATGCCAACAGGGAAAAAAGCAGAATCCTGGAGCAGGGCAGACCCCCCAAACAGATGAACATAATGTATGCATTCGTTAATTTACATTTCAAATGAGCATGCCCTGTATGCTGAATGGTGGGGTAGGGAAAGCCAAGAAATGGGAAGTAGGGTATTGGTAAAGCAGAGGCTGACTTGACCCCATGTTGCTTACAGACTTAATATGATTATTAGCCAGTTGCACAAAAGTACACTCATAAAGCGATAACAAATGTCACTGAGGGGAAACCGGTGGTGGGAGAAACTCATACACTGAGAGAACTATCTGGTTAGGAAGGCCTGGGAGAACTGGTGATTGAACTGTGATCTAAAGGGTTCCCCTGGCCTGAGCTGGGGAGGTTAAAAGGAGTAGGAAGAACTTTGCAGCAGGAGCCAGATGCCTTGAGGGAATGAAAGGCCACTGAGTGGTTGGAGGGGAGAAGAGAGAGAGGATTAGGGTAGGGCCAGATGCCCAGGGCCCTGCAGGCTGTATGGAGGACTGGAGCTTCATTCTAAGAGTTATGGAACAGACACCTCTGTTTTTGTGTGTATTCTTTTTATTTAATTGATTTTATTGGTACATTTGATACAGTATAATCAAATTTAACATTGAGAGATTATACCTGTACATGACACATCTTGATCCTCATTCTTTTTTTACTATCAAGTTTTTCTTTTCCTTTGTTAATTTCCCCTACTCACCCTTTCCCTTTTCCTTATTGCGTATTTTCTTCCTATTTCACATTACCTATCATATTTTGGCATTCATTTATACCCTCAGTTTTTCACATGAAAGAAGAGATACGGTACTTACATATCTATGTCCTATTTATTTCACTTAAGAGTATGTCCTTGCGGTACATCCACTTGAGTATAAATAACTCAATTTTATCATTCTTTATGGCTGACTAATACTCCATTTTTTTGAAAACCCACATCTTTGTCCAGTCCCCTATTGATGGGCCTTTGGGCTGTTTCCAATATTTAGTTATTACAAACTGAGCTGCTATAGATACGGGTGTACATATATCACTGTGGTATGATTTTAAAAATTATTTTGTGTATATACCTAGCAGGGGAATAGCAGGGTCAAATGGGACCTTGGGTCCTAGTGTTTAAATCACCACACTGATCTCCATAGTGGTTGTACCAGTCTACATTCCCACCAGCAGTGGAGAAGGGTTCCTTTCTCTCTATAGCCCCATCAACATTTGTTGTTGGTTAATTTCAGCATAGCAGCCATTCTTTGTGGAGTAAGATAGAATCTCAGTGTTGTTTTCATCTGCATTTCTGGAATGACCAGGAATGTTGAACATTTCTTCATATATTTCTTTCCTGCTTTTACTTCTCTATCTGAAAAATATCTGTTCATTTCAGATGCCCATTTTTGGGTCTTTAAATTTGGTGTGGGCCTGATATTTTTAAGTTATTTTCTTTTGAGATGGAGTCTCTCTTTGTAATTCAGGCTGACCCTGAGCTTACTATGTAGCCCAGGATAACATTGAACATGTGGCAATCCTTCTGCCTTTGCCTACTGAGTACTGGGATCACAGGTGTGAGCCACTATGCCTGGTTTATGTTCTTTGTATATTCTAGATAGTAGTCTATATAGCCCAGGGTAACCTTGAACATGTGGCAATCCTTCTGCCTCTGCCTACTGAGTACTGGGATTACAGGTGTGAGCCACTATGCCTGGTTTATGTTCTTTGTATACTCTAGATAGTAGTCCTTTGTCTAAGAAATGGGTGGTAAAATTCTTTCCCGTACTGTAGGTTGTCTTTTTGCTCTGTTGGTGGTTTCTCTTACTATACAGAAGTTTTTTTTTAGTGAGATGAGATCCCAATTGTTGATTATTTTTCTTAAATTTGAATCTTTATTGGTACATTATAAATATACATTGTGATCACACTCAATATTTATAATTTGTACCAGTATTAGACACAATTTAATTCTCACTTTTTCCTGTTCCCCTACCCACCTTACAACTTACTTGCTGCTCCCTATGTATATAAGCTTTGTTTCCCTTGTTTTATTATCATCATATTTTTTCTTTACCATTTTTACTTACCCCTACACTCCATTTCCCTTTGAATATTTTCTATTTCATGATATCTATCATATATTCTAGAGGTCATTTACATCTTCAGTTTACCAAAGAAAAGATATGATATTTATACATCTGTGACCTATTTATTTCACTTATGAGTATGTCCTGGACATATATCAATTTAAGTATAAATGACTCAAACTCACCATTCTTTAAGGCAGAGTAATGCTCCATTTTATAGAAAAACCACATCTGGTTTATCCAGTCGATAGGCATTTGGGTTGTTTCCAAGATTTAGTTATCACAAACTGAGCTGCTATGAACATGGATGCACATATGTTGCTATGATACCAATCATTTAATTCTTTTGTGTCCATACCTAGCAGGAATAGCAGGGCCAAATGGAATATCTAATCCAAGTTTTTTGAGGAATCTCCACACGAATCTCCAGAGTGGTTACCCCAGTCTGTGTTCCCACAAACAGTGGAGAAAGGTTCCTTTTTCCCCACAGCCTCACCAGCATGTATTGCTTGTTAATTTTGAGATAGCAGCCATTCTTTGTGGAGTGAGATGAAATCTCAGTGTTGTTTTCATCTGCATCTCTCAAAAGACTAATAATGTTGAACTCCAATTATTGGTTCTTTCTGCTAGTTCCTGTGCTGTTTAGGTTTTGTTCATAGTGTCTTCCTATACTGATGACTTCAAGAGTTCTACCTAACCTATTTTGTAGCAGGTTTGATGTTTCTCTTTTAATATTTAGGTCTCTAATCTACTTTTAGTTTGGTATGTGGTGAAAGAGGTGGATGTAGCTTTAAGATCTGGCTTACATCCTAACCAAGTTGGATTCATCCCAGGGATGCAAGGATGGTTCAACATATGTAAATCAATAAACCTAATGCACTGCATTAACAGTCTCAAGGACAAAACCCAAATAGTCATCTTTTTTTTTTTTTTTTTTTTTCTGTTTTTTGAGACAGGGTCTTGCTTTGTAGTTCAAGCTGGCCCTGAGCTCACTATGGAGCCCAGGCAGTCTTGAACTCAGCAGTCCTCCTGCCTCTGCCTCCCAAGTGCTGGGATTACAGGTGTGAGCCACCACACCCAGCACTGTGGTATGTGGTATTGATTGCTGGTCGTCGTGAGTCACCATGCCCAGCATTGTATGTGGTTACTGGGGATCGAACTCAGGACCTTGCGCTTGCGAGGCAGGTGCTGGAACCACGGAGCTAAATCTCCAGCCCCCAAATAGTCATCTTAATAGATGCAGAAGAAGCATTTGACAAAATTCAGCGCCATTCATGATTAAAACCCTACAGGAAATTGGAATAGGTGGTCTTTATCTTAAATTGATGAAAGCTATTTATGAGAAGCCAGCATCATACCTCAATGGTTAAAAGGTATGTGGGGTTTTTTAGGGTGGTGCTGATAACATGATCCCAGTTCTCTGGAAAAGATTTCTATATAGGATCATGAATGGATAGAGACAATTAGGAGGCTGCTGTCCAAAAGGTAGCAATGGCTTTATTAGGGTCGTAGTGAGTGGGGTTGGGTGGAACTGTGAAGAGAAGGGGGTGTGACTGAAAAATAAGAAGTTTAAATGTGTGAGAGGAATCAAGTATGTTATAGTTTAAGGCTGTAAGTGACATTTTATAGATACACAGAGTCCGCCAAAGAAATGTATGCCTACTTCAGGATCAGGGAAACTTGTAGAAATATTCTAGTATATACCTCATGTTGATTTCTGGTAAACTGACTCCTTCATCCACGTGCACCTTAGGATCTTCATGATGTCTCAATACATTTAGTATTAAAATGTGTGTACACGTGTTTTTTTCCTAAAAAGTGTATACGGTTTTTTTGGCCAACTCTGTATTACAAAGCATGAAGTAAAGCTGGTGTGGTGGCACATGCTGGTAATCGCAGCACTTGGGAGGCTAAAGTAGGATCACTGCAATTTGAGAACAGATTGGGCCATATGTGTGTGTGTGTGTGTGTGTGTGTGTGTGTGTGTGTGTATATATATATATATATATATATATATATATATATATATATATATATACACAGAATTCAAAGCCAGCCTGGACTGTATAGCAAGAGCCATTCTCAAACAAACAAACAAACAAACAAACAGTAGCAACAATGAACTAATGTGACATAACTCTTATTTTGCTTCTTTTAGATTAAACAGTTTTGGTGACACTGGGTATTAAACCTCGAGACTTTGAACTCATGTACAACTCCTTCCCTCCTTTGAGGTGATCTTGCTAAATTTTCTAGGCTGGGCTTGAGCTTGTGATTCCTCTGCCTCAGCCTTGTCTACTTTTTATAGTAGATGTCAATCCATTTTTCTAATTTTTCTGGTCATTTTTTACATCCTTTGAAAAAGGAAATTGTGGCTTTTATTCTTTCTGCTACTTTTAATGTAATTAAGACAGTAGAAATACTCAGTTCTGACTCTAAAAAGAAATTCAAAAAGGAGGCTCAAGCCAGAAGATAGCATCTAAAGTAAACTATTTCCAGCAATGTCAGCAAAATGTAAAGATACCATCAGAAAGAAACATTTGTTGCCTTCCAGCTTCCCTGCTGATTTTAATTCAGAAAATTTAAATGATTTTTTTCTATAACAAAAATGAGTTAAAATACAAGGGGGTCTTTTATTCTTTATAAAGTGAAGTCAGAGTAATTTATTTTATCAGGAAGAGAGTATTAAATTAGCTGTCAACTGTGCTACACAGGTGAATGGTTAACTTTTGAATGAAATGACCAAATCTCCAGTCCTGAGGCATTCATTTAATCACTACTTTCCATTGAAAAAGGCAAAACATGAAATGTTAAGATAATCCTACGAAACTTCCAAGTAATTGCTTTTGTTAGCTCAACTCATGTTTACTCATATTAATTACTGAAATTTGATAACCCCATTGTTTCCTACTTAGCGTGACTCTGAATGCAGGGGACGGAGCCATAAATCAGGTGGGTGGCTGTCTCTAGAGGCAAGAGTCCTTTGCTTTGATGTTGACAGCTTAAGGCTAATTCTCCAAGCTTGATGGGTTTATAATTCAAGAAAATGTGATTCAGTGCTGATGGAATTTATTTTTGAAACTCATTATAGAAAGAAAGCCTTTCAAAGTAAAAAATGAAGTTTTGAGGTAAATCTTAAGTAAACAGAGTCTGGTAGGGTCTCTGTGTACCCAGCCTTGGAGATCTCTATAGCATACTCATCTGCACATTTTAGCTGGAGGACAGTGACAGAGGGAACAATACCGTATCGAAGCTCTGGTGTTTTAAAAATAAGTCATGGGATTACAGATTTAAAAAATTTTTCTTTGCCTCTTTCCAAATTTATTTAATGTTGCCCCTTTTCAAAAAGAATAGTTTATTCATGGTATGCTTTTAAGTACTTTTCCAAAGATGTATCCTGTTAGGTAGTGTTATTATTTGGGAGAGTATTTTAGTTGAACTATAGAATTGTTGGGTTTGTAGAAAACTTGAATCCATTTTTCGTCACCATTTGGCTGATGCATACTGCCTTACAAATGTTCACATCCTCATCTCATTCATGACATTCGTCTTTCAGGAGGGACTGAGTGTTTCGTGTACTGTCATGATCACGCTAGCACTTACTCTAGGCATTGGGGAGGAAGTGGGGAACACAGCCCACTAAATCCCTTCCTCGTAGACAGCCTTCTTCTGTACACTACAATTATTAGGCTGCTTAAAACACATTATAATTTGCTTTCATGGCACTGAGTAGCACTCAGCAAACTTACTGCATGCTCTTTGAAACAAGTTGTCTTAAGATGTAATACACAATTTTCTGCCTTTAAAACACATAGTATGTTTCATTAAATTATACTTAAATGGCTTGGGATATTTTTGACTGTTAGCTAATTAATATGTTTTGCTTAGAGACTATGACTAGGGCTTGGTTGTTTTCACCATTGTACATTCGGGAATGCTGTGCTTTTTGAATTTTCAGTAGTATTAAATAGTTATTTTTCTCTACCCTCAGCTTTTTATCTTTCTGTTTTCAAATTTTGTTTTGATTTTAGTGTAGGCTGGAAATGAAGATGATTGAGATTATTAGAAATGCATGAAAAGTATGTTAATGGAAGAAATGATGACAGCCCACTGTCTGCTCCTGTGACTTCTGTAAGCTTGTGACATTGAGTGACAGAAGTTCTCCTTTTTGGGTGCTCTGATACTGCAGAGTTTGGACTTACTAAATAGTTGGCATCATAGTTAAAATATTTCTATCATCACCTTGTCTTCCATGTATTCTTATGGAATTCTTTAAGGTAATCACTTTTATTGCAATGTAGGACAGTGTTTTTTACTTTTGTTCTTTCCAGGTTTCACATGGCGCACGTAAGCACAGATTTATACATAATACTAGTTTTTTTTTCTGTAGCTAAATGTTAGCAGATTAAATCTTTAAACTGATACCTTTATATTCTGTCAGTTTTATGTTAAGAATTATAACAAGCCAAGGAATGATGAAATAAGAATTGAGCTTATAGACAATTACAAGGCTTCTAGACTGGATACTAGATTACATGAACACACAACATATTGATTTGGGGGAATAAAGGCTATATATAGTTCAGATTCAAGCTATGACAGATGGGGGTTCACTAGCAACAAATCTGATGACTTCTAGGCATAATTCCAAACTCAAAAAAATTCACCAGATGCAAGGACTCTTGCCATGCTTAATGAATTCTCTTTTATATAAATGAGACCTATTTATATATTTTCTCCTATGGCCAAGTATCCTGAAGGCATTACATAAAACAAATATTTTTTATTATTACTTTCCTATTTAATGTATTGCCATGTCTTAAGATAGTAACATTGTGTTTCTTCTAAAGGAACCAAAGTGTCTAGATATTTTACATTTATATGTGGTTACAATGCACTGATAATGATTTTTTCACAAGTATTTCTATCTTTGTCTTGGAATACTTTCAGAAGTGACTTTCAGAAGAGGTTCACCAGGTTCATCTGCTAGTCCTTTGTTACAATGTGGAATACCCAGACATACTTCCTTTAGTTCTTGACATTACCCCTTTTAATTATATTCTAGTTCATTGTAAATGTGTTTTTGTTTGTTTGTTTTTTTGAGATAGGGTCTCACTTTGTAGTTCAGGTTGGCCCTGAGCTCACTCTGTAGCCCAGGCAAGCCTCCAACTCAGCAATCCTCCTGCCTCTGCCTCTTGAGTTCTGTCTGGGATTATAGGCATGAGCCACCATGCCTGGCTGTAAATGTGGTTTTAAAAAAATTTTTCAGTCAACACATGAATTTAATCCCCTTTAAACATGCTTCTGATATGCTGAAGTTCCCTCAATGATCCCTGAACTATTCTACTATATTTTGTTCTTTATTCTTTATTTTCCTTTCATCTGTCTTATCTATAAGGAATGATCAGGAAATATAATGTGTGTGTACATTTTAAAAATTATCACAGTAATTTATACAGTACATTGCCATTAATCCTCCTAGACATATTCTCCTTTATGTCAAACCTATTTATACCATCTTGTCACTTTCTGAAGCAGTTCTGGAAGTCCTCTTTTTTGAAGTTTTGATTTTGCTGCCCTGGTTCCTCCAGAGGCTTCCCTGAATCTATTGAAACATTTACTTTTCATGGTCATTTTGACTGTGAGGAAAGCCAGATGTTGCATAGTGCCAGACGTAGTGAATAAGGTAGTTGAGTCTGCCTTTGTATTAGGTGGCAGTTGACAGTACTACTTATAATTTTTTTTTTTTTGAGACAGGGTCTCACTTTGTAGTTCAGGCTGGCTCTGAGCTCACTATGTAGCCCAGGCAAGCCTCGAACTCACAATCCTCCTGTCTGTGCCTCCTGAGTGCTGGGATTACAGGTGTGAGCCACCACGCCCGGCTACTTACAATATTTTTGATTGTACCTTATAAAAGATGACTCAGAAAAGGGGACTTTTAGAGCAGTTCAAAAAGTGTTCAGAGTCACGTGTAGATGCAAATGAGTTCTAGAAAGTAGGACAGCTTTTATAGAGTGGAATATTTCTATAGGAAACTTGGTGTGGGAATGTGATGAGGGGAAGGAATAAATATGATACAGAAAGAAAATAAAAGAGCATGTATAAAGGGGGGAGGAGGGGGGAGTGGGTAGGGATATGGGTAAAAATGAGAATTAACTTGTGGCA